>PVLC010018298.1:0-32265 GCA_004027655.1 Graphiurus murinus | reverse complement strand
CAAAAAAAAAAAAAAAAAAAAGAGTGAATTCCTCCTATGTGATGCTGATTTTCTAGAAGGAGAACTGTGCGGTTACCGTGGCTGACGTTTCTCAGTGGGCACTGTGCCCTGAGTAGTTCTGGGGGAAGAGCTCCTAGGATCCCGTCAGGTGTTCCCTCTAATCCCTGCCCCATAGATGTGCTGACGTTTCTCAGTGGGCACTGTGCCCTGAGTAGTTCTGGGGGAAGAGCTCCTAGGATCCCGTCAGGTGTTCCCTCTAATCCCTGCCCCATAGATGTGATCTATCAAGTGGTCTCATTTGTTTTAATTTGAGTAGCAAATTTTTATGCAGGTGATTCCCTGAACGTGGTGGAGGTGTTCGACCCCATCGCCAATCGCTGGGAGAAGTGCCACCCCATGACGACCGCCCGCAGCCGTGTGGGCGTGGCGGTGGTGAACGGGCTCCTCTACGCCATCGGGGGCTACGACGGCCAGCTGCGGCTGAGCACCGTGGAGGCCTACAACCCGGAGACAGACACCTGGACCAGAGTGGGGAGCATGAACAGCAAGAGAAGGTAGCGTGGGAGCCACGTGCAGCCGAGCACGCAGCACTGGGAGAGGGCCTGCTCGGCCCACGGGCGGGGCGGGGCGGGGCACCGGGCCCATCTGCTTAAACGTAAACACCTGCCTTGTTCTTTGAGGCGCTTGGGGAGTTGCATTTTTTTTTTTTTTTTTTTTTTTTTGCGGTACTGGGGATTGAACTCAGGGGCATTCTACCTCCGAGCTACACCCCCAGCCCTATTTTTTTTTTATTCTTTATTTTGAAACAGGGTCTCACTAAGTTGCAGAGGGCCTCACTAAGTAGCTGAAGCAGGCTGTGAACCCGAATCCTCTGGTCTCAGCCTCCCAAGTACTGGGATTACAAGTGTGCACCACCATGCCCGACTCCTATTTTTCATTCTTTATTTGAAACAAGGTCTAACTAAGTAGCTAAAGCTGGCCTCGAACTGCTTGAGACCATTCGCCCACACAGCCTCACAAGGACAGAAAAGACTAGGAATCTGTCTGCGACCCCCTGGAGCAGGACAGGCTGCCCCCTACCCAAGCATGTGTACGACATAAGAAAAGATGCCCCTTATCAGGTTCCGGGACGTCCTCCAGTTCCACTTCTGTTATATATATAATAACAGCAATAATAATGGAGGCATGCTTCTCCCGGGGCAGCCTTGGAAGAGCCCTGAGCCCCTAGCTGGCCATGGTGATGGGGTTCCTCCCCCCGACAGGGCGTGTGAGGGTTAAACATAGTAAGCAAGACCCCTTGGTGTATGGAATAAATGCACGACAAACAGACGCTGTAGCATCACCCACTAACCACTAAGACAAACTGGGCCGCACGGGCCGGGCATGCCCTGAAACACGTCTGTTGAGCTTGATAGCACAATAGATGAGGGCCTGCTCGTGCCAGACACTGCAGACACCCTGTCAGGGCGCAGGCAACGCGGAGGTCTTCCTGAGCCCCACTCGTTGGAGGTGGAGGTGTAAGAGGCCCATGGGGGAGCGTCCGCTCGCTGGCTGTGTGGTGTGAGTGGCTGCTGACATCTGGTGAGGACACGTCCTGTAACAGGGAAGCCGCTGTTTCCCACTGTGTGGGGCCGGGAGAGCCTTCTTGCTGAGGGACCCAGGCTCTTAGAAGAGGAAGAGAGGGGCTGGGCGTAGTGGTGCATGCTTGTAATCCCAGCATTTGGGAGGCTGAGACCGGAGGATCTGGGTTCCAGGCCAGCCTCAGCTACCTAGTGAGGCACTCCGCAACTTAGTGAGACCCTGTTTCAAAATAAAGAATAAAAAATAGGGCTGGGGGTATAGCTCGGAGGTAGAATGCCCCTGAGTTCAATCCCCAGTACTGCAAAAAAAAAAAAAGAATAAAAAATAGGCCTGGGGTGTAGCTTGGAGGTAGAATGCCCCTGAGTTCAATCGCCAGTACTGGAAAAAAAAAAAAAAAAAAAAAAAAGGAGAGGGAAATTGGACCTGGGCCTTAGAGGGAAGTTGGTCCCATAGAATGAGAGGTGGGCACTTGCGGCAGGTTGGCAGGCAGCGTGGAGGAGCCACAGAGCAGCTCCAGTGGCCTGGATTCTGCCGTTGCTTAGTCACGCACCTGGGATTAGATCTGTTTGGGATGAGGCTGGGGGTGGGTTAATCTCTCAGTGGGCGGGAGAGCTGCCCCAGAAGTCTGAGGCCATGGGGATGACAACTCTGTCTGTTTCAGTGCCATGGGGACAGTTGTGCTGGACGGGCAGATCTACGTCTGTGGGGGCTACGACGGCAACTCGTCCCTCAACTCTGTGGAGACCTACTCACCCGAGACGGACAAGTAAGGACCCAGCTTCCCAGGGCGACTCAGCCTACTAAGCAGGGTAGAAAACTGGAGCTGCAGCTTCCTATTGTAAGCTTCTTGAAGGGAGAAAACGTCTTGCCATTTGTGCCCCTAAGATGCTCATAATGGTATTTACTAACCCTTGGGTAAATGAAGGGATGACTAAATACATTTTTAAAATAAATGTTCAAGCCGGGCATGGTGGCGCACGCTTGTAATCCCAGCATTTGGGAGGCTGAGACCGGAGGATCCAGGTTCGCGGCCAGCCTCAGCTACTTAGTGAGGCCCTCCGAAACTTAGTGAGACTCGGTTTCAAAATAAAGAATAAAAAATAGGTCTGGGGGTATAGCTCGGAGGTAGAATGCCCCTGAGTTCAATCCTCAGTACCGCAAAAAAATAAAATAAATGTTCAGAGCCAGGTGTGGTGGCACACGCTTATAATCCCAGTACTTGGGAGGCTGAGATAGGAGGATCACAGGTTCTTGGTCAGCCTCAGCTACCTAGTGAGGCCCTTTACAACTTAGTGAGACCCTGTTTCAAAATAAAGAATAAAAAATAGAGCTGGGAGTAGCTTGGAGGTAGAATGCCCCTGGGTTCAATCACCAGTGCCGCAAAAAAAAAAAAAATGGCCAGCCAGGCATGATGATGCACACCTGTAATCCTAGTACTTGGGAGGCTGACACAGGAGGATTGTGGGTTTACAGCCAGCCTCAGCAACCTCGTGAGGCCCTCCACAACTTAGTAAGACCCTGTTTCCAAATAAAAAATAAAATAGGCCTGGCGTGGTGGTGCACGCTTGTAGTCCCAGTACTTGGGAGGCTGAGACTGGGTTCGAGGCCAGCCTCAGCTACTTAGGCTGTCTGCAACTTAGACCCTGTTTCAAAATAAAGAATAAAAAATAGGGCAGGGTGTATAGCTCAGAGGTAGGATGCCCCTGGGTTCAATCCCTAGTACCGCAAAAAAAAAAAAAAAAAAAATAGGGCTAAGGATATAGCTTGGAGGTAGGATGTGCCTGGGTTCAATCCCCACTACCACCAAAAAATAAATAACCACTGGGTATAGTGGCAAATGCCTGTAATCTCAGTTTTTGGGAGATCGAGGCAGAACCACAGGTTCAAAGTCAGCCTCAGCAACTTGAGAGACTCTTTAGAAATTAAAGGGTTAGAGCCGGGCGTGGTGGCGCACGCTTGTAATCCCAGCATTCGGGAGGCTGAGACCGGAGGATCCGGGTTCGCGGCCAGCCTCAGCTACCTAGTGAGGCACTCCGCAACTTAGTGAGACCCGGTTTCGAAATAAAGAATAAAAAATAGGGCTGGGGGTGTAGCTCGGAGGTAAAACGCCCCTGAGTTCAATCCCTAGTACTGCAAAAAAAAAAAAAAAAAAAAAGAAATTAAAGGGTTAGGGGTAGCTTGGAAGTGGGATGCTTCTAGGTTCAGTTCCCAGTATCAAAAAAAAAAAATGTCTACATAGATACTTGGAAACATTTACTTAATGACGTGTACTCTTAGCTAAGTCGGCCCATTTTAGTGGAAATGCAAGCGGGGGGCTCAGAGCAGCGTGTTCCAAAGCCGAGGATCCTCCTGTCTCAGCCTCCCAAGTACTGGGATTGTAAGCGTGCACTCCCACACCCCACTGTAAGGCACCTTTTTAACCTCGTGTCTTATGTAACACTTGTCACCATCTCGTGGGACAGTCTTTGATAAACACTGACAAGCTTAACCTGATTTTTTCACTTTGGTATTTGAGTCCTCTCATTTATATGATGAAATATAGGCAAATGAGTTGAATGGCCTCATCAGGATATTTTTAAACCAGTGTTCTGTCTCTAACTTACTGCGTATCAGGCAGCAAGCTGGGTGTCCAGTACCTCTGAGTCACACCCAGGGGTGGGCTGCCCTACACCCCGATGGTCCTGCCCCAGCGGCTTGTGTCTGAGGCTCTCGGCTCAGGGCGCAGAGCACCCTCATCTTCTCTGGGGTCGGGGGTGAGGCCCAATGGCGGGGTCTCCCAAGGTGAGACCCCCCATGGAGAGCTGAGGGTTGCTCATCACAGGTTGGGCAACAGCAGGGACAGAGGCAGAGAAGAAAGTGCGTTAGGAGCAGGGGCAGGGCCGGAGGGGGGGTGGCATGCCGCACGGGGTGAAGCTGGAAGGTGACGGGGACCATGTGGTAAACTCGCAGGCTACAGGGTTGGCCTCTGCCGGAGGAGCAGCCCCCCGCCACGGGCTTGGGGTGGGGAGGGTCTGAGAGCCAGGCCACCTGCCCGGAGGTTGTCATGGCGGGCCGGTGGAGGCCAAAGCCAGGCAGTGGCGGTGGGAACCAGGATGGTAATGACGAGGAGGCCGAGCAGCCCACTTGGGGAGAGGAGTTGGGCAGCAGCTAGGCAGCCCGACAAGACCAGGAGCTCTGGGTGGAGCGGCTGAGGGAGCAGAGGCCGAGTCTGAAAGGTGCTGATCTGCGCTCGCCGCAGTGAGCAGGGCAGACCCGCCACGGGTCTAGAGCTTGGGCGAGAGGCTGCAGCCAAGGAGTCAGCACAAGAGGTGGGGAGCCCGTCCTGGGCACGAGGAAACACTGGGCAGCTCACCCACACCTGCTCGGCTGGCCTGGGAGGGCGAGAACACCGAATCCCATGCCCCTCCTGATGTGACTCTCTTTCCCAAGGTGGACAGTGGTGACACCGATGAGCTCGAACCGCAGTGCTGCTGGGGTCACAATCTTTGAGGGCAGGATATACGTGTCGGGCGGCCATGACGGTTTGCAGATCTTCAACAGTGTGAGTCCAGGCTCCCTGTGGGCTAAGGGTCTGTCTCCCTCCATCTTAGAGTTACTGTAGAAAAGCTCCGCCTTGCCATTCCTGGATAAGGCCTCATTCAGTGAGGTGTCAGGCTGTCCTGCATTCTCTGAAAACCTTAACTTCTGGATGAGAAGGGCCGGGGTGCACAAGGAGGGCAGAGCACAGCCACCCCCCCCCCCACCCAGCTGCCCCTGGAATGCTGCAGAAGGCCTCTGGAAAGTCCTGCCCAAAGTAAGCCCAAGTATTTGCCAAGCAGGAGTTTGCAAACCGTTGTGTTCTTCTGGACTCTTTGTCTGGAATTGCATCCATTGCATGGATTCCTGTCTCAGTCCTGGCATCCACCAGCACTGTAGTGGAAAGCCCTGCCCCAGCTCTGCCCTCCCTCACCTACCAGTGCCTCCTGGGATGCCCGCCCCAGGGTCAGAGCTGTTGGTCTCTCAGCACCCACCCTCTGAGCGCAGGCATGGAGCGAGGAGGCGGCATCAGCAGCAGGGCTCCCCGCCCAGTTCCTCGCCCCAGTCCCCACAGTCAGCTCCAGCTCTGACTGCTGCGCCGTGCTCTGTCCCTGCTGCAGGTGGAGCACTACAACCACCACACGGCCACCTGGCACCCAGCAGCTGGCATGCTCAACAAGCGCTGCCGGCACGGCGCCGCCTCCCTGGGCAGCAAGATGTTTGTCTGTGGCGGCTACGATGGCTCCGGCTTCCTCAGCATCGCGGAGGTGTACAGCTCTGTGGCTGACCAGTGGTGCCTGATCGTGCCCATGCTCACTCGCAGGAGCCGGGTCTCTCTCGTGGCCAGCTGCGGGCGCCTCTACGCGGTCGGGGGCTACGATGGGCAGTCGAACCTGAGCTCCGTGGAGATGTACGACCCAGAGACAGACCGGTGGACGTTCATGGCCCCCATGGCATGCCACGAGGGAGGGGTCGGGGTAGGCTGCATCCCGCTCCTCACCATCTAGGCTGAGCGGGTGCAGTGGGGTAGCAACCTGGTCCAGCACGGACACTTCCTTCCAGGGACAGGACGCGGTGCGGGCCAGAAGACAGGCGCGAGCTCGCAGGGGTGTGCCCCGGTGCTCAGCTCCCTCCCCGTGCTGCCCTGTGACCTTAGGTCATCAGGAGCACAGCACGGGACAGAAGCCCCCTGGGTCCCACAGCCAGCCACACGGCCTGCTTTGCTGGTGCATGCAAGCCTGGCTCCCACCCCGCTGCTCCGTGGCTGCCCTTGTGCAGAGGCCTCCACCTGACGCCTCCTCGCCTGCCTCCTCTCCTGCAGCGTCCTGGCCAGTTTGTGTGGGCGGCTGCGGGGGCCAGGCTGCTGAAATCTGGGGTGTAGCTGGGGGAGAAAGGTCCCAAGTGTCCCTCCTGCTTGTGACATGCGCATGGCAGCAGCGTGCTAGTTGCACACACGCTCCTTCTGCCATCTGGGGCAGAGGACCCTGTCCTTGTCTCTGGACAAGTAGGGAAGACAAACATCTCCTATGTTGGGTCCTGGGATTTGGGTCAGATTGTCTTCATCTGGTTCGGGAGAAACAGAAGGAGAAAAAAGGATACTTGAAAGAAACTGAAGGAAATTTAAACAAACTTGAAAGAAACTGGAAATAAAAATACTTTTTTAAGAACATTTTTTGCAGGAAGAAAACACAAAAGACACTAAAGGCAAATACATGTTTAAAAGGAAAACTGTCAAACATGAGGATGGTGGTGTCCACACCACATTCGGATCCCAGGGTCCTGCACCCTCACAAAGCATTTGGGGTTCCCTCTGCGCCCCAGTGTGTCCAGAATCAGTGCGCGCTCGACTGGTCCTGCAGCAAGGTGCTCATGGGGTTGTCTTCACACCCACTATCAGAGGACGTTTTTAACCGTAGACCCAGTGAGTCGACCAAAGGACCGCTGCTGCTCCAGGCGGGAGCTCTGGGCTGTCTGTCGCTGGAGGCATCAGACACCTGCAGTCACCGCCCACTGCCACCGCAGCGCCCACGCCCACCTACATTCCTTCCTCTCCTGACCCCTGGAAACAAACGTGTCTGGCCACATTCGCACTTGCCCATCCGGC
This sequence comes from Graphiurus murinus, assembly GCA_004027655.1. Classification (NCBI taxonomy): domain Eukaryota; kingdom Metazoa; phylum Chordata; class Mammalia; order Rodentia; family Gliridae; genus Graphiurus; species Graphiurus murinus. The sequence goes on along the minus strand of PVLC010018298.1, from coordinate 25,064 downwards.
GTGCTCACGTGCTTTTTCCCTTGTGTTTCTGGGGCTCAGTGACCACCGTTCTTACCTCTAGCGCCTAACCAGGGGCTTGCTCCTTCGGCCAGCCACGGCCCAGCTCGGTCTGGGATCCTTGTCTGCCCGACCTCCCACCGCTGTTCCTGCCACTCGCCAGTTCCAGGATCTGTCGCCCTCCGGCCCTTAGCAGGCCGGCCAGCAAGGTGACCTTCACAAGCAAGCAAAGCTGGCTTCATGACATTAAAAACAAGGCTGAAAGGATCTTTTGCTGCTGCAAAGAACAAATTTTATATTTCTTCCTCTAATCTTGGCACATGACCTCATGAAGAGACGCCACACCCCTTCTCCTCCTGGATGGGGCCTTCCGTAGCACAGCAGGAGCCAGCAAGGAGGGTGTTTTCCATTACCCACGCACTGGGCAGTGGGGCTGTCCAACTGCTGCTGCCAAAATCTGGTTTCCTAAAATTCTTCCAGTAGAGACTAAGAGGGAACAATTCTTTTTAGCACAAGTCTGGGTCTTGGGGTCCCACCCTGCACCTGGTTGGTTTCCTGTCCTCTGCTGCCTGCCCAGCATGGCCCGGAAGCTGGCTTAGAACAGCACAGTGTGTGTGTGTGTGTGTGGGGTGTCTTCCACCCAGGACCAGTAGGTCCACCAGTGCCTGCAGCCGCCATGTACACAGAAGTTGGGCCTGCGTTCCCTACAACTTAGGAGCCAGGCTTCTGCTACAAGCACTTGAAAGTGATGTTTTTATTTTAAAGGACTCAACAGTCTGATAGCTGATAAAGTTTAGCCTGTGCTCCTAGGGAGCTGCAGTGTGCCCCCTGCCCACGGGGGTGGGTTCAGAAGGGGCGTGTGGCAGCGCTTGCCCTACTCTGTGAGCCCCTTTCTTTGGGGAGTCTGAAGCAGGCTGAGGGCCTGGATTGTGCGGGTGCTGTGGATGGCGGGGCACTTCCCATGGTCTGCTCTCCTAGTGGCCCCCCAGTCCACTCCCAGCTCCTGGCCTCCACGCTGTTCTGCATACCTGAGCTCAGTGTTTCCAGTGCGTCGAGGCCAGGGCTTGACCTAGGACCTGCACGCACGTGAGCACACGCTCCCCAGACCTCCCAGGCGGCTGGTCTGCCTTCCTGTGCTGGGGCCTTCCCTGTAGTGCCAGGAGGAGGAGGCAGGACGGACGCCACCCTGGGGCCAGGGGGTCCGACCCAGCTCTGAGCAGAGGACTGAGGCTCTGGCTGTCCTTGGCCCTGGGCTTTGGGTGACACCTGGGATGGCGCTGGTGGGAACGGAAGACTAGCCTCTTGACTTCACCAGAGACTTGACCAAGTGGGAATCCTGTCTCCCCACCCCAATTTATTGTTTCACGGAAATCTTTTATTTATAGAATGCATGTCTTTTGTGTTAAGAAACCAAAGAGAAATAAAAAAGACACAACTAACACTTCTTACTCTTGCCTGATTGATTGTGTATGTGCGCCTGTGTGTTTTACTGGGTATTGAACCCAGGGGCATGCTACCTTCAAGCTATACCTCTAGCCATTCTTATTTTTTATTTTATTTATTTTGTGTGTGTGTGTGTTAATGGGGATGGAACCCAGGGACATTCTACCTCCAGGCTACACCCCCAGACCATTTGTTTATATTTTATTTGGAAACAGGGTCTCACTAAATCGAGGAGGGCCTCACTAAGTTGCTGAGGCTGACTTTGAGCCTGCGATCCTCCTGTCTCAGCTTCCCAAGTACTGGGATTATAAGTGTGCGCCACCACGCCTGGCTTATTTTTCATTTTTGAAACAATCTAGCTGGGCATGGTGGCACACACTTGTAATCCCAGCATTTGGGAGGCGGAGACCGGAGGATCTGGGTTCGAGGGCAGCCTCAGCTACCTAGTGAGGCACTCCGCAACTTAGATCTGGTTTCAAAATGAATAAAAAATAGGGCTGGGAGTATAGCTCGGAGGTAGAATGCCCCTGGGTTCAATCCACAGTACCGCAAAGCACTTGAAAGTGGCTGTGTTGTGAGAGTCTAGCTACTTGCTAAGGCTGTCAAATCTGCAATCTTCCTGTCTCAGCAACCCATCCAACTACTGGTATTACAGGGTGCACCACCATGCCCAGCTTTATTTTTTTTATTATTTATTTATATTACAGTACTGGGGATAGAACCCAGGAGCATTCTACCTCCAAGACACCCCCAGTCCTATTTTTTATTCTTTATTTTGAAACGGGGTCACTAAGTTGCAGAGAGCCAGGAACTCAGATCCTCCTGTCTCAGCTTCCCAAGTACTGGGATTACAAGTGTGCGCCACCATGCCCAGCTTTTTATTTATTTATTTATTTACTTATTTATTTATTTTTGGTACCGGGGATTGAACCCAGAGGCATTCTACCTCCCAAGTTATACCCCCAGCCCGATTTTTTTTTTTTTTTTTTAACAGTACTGGGATGGAACCCAGGGGCATTCTACCTCCGGGCTATACCCCCAGCCCTATTTTTTATCCCTTATTTTGAAACAGAGTCTCACTAAGTTGCCGAGGGCCTCACTAAGTAGCTGAGGCTGGCCTTGAACCTGGATCCTCCAGTCTCAGCCTCCCAAGTACTGGGATTACAAGCGTGTGCCACCACGACCAGCTTGATTTTTTTTTTTTTTTTTCAGTACTGGGGATTGAACTCAAGGGCATTCTACCTCTGAGCTATACCCCCAGCCCTATTTTTTATTCTTTATTTTGAAACTGGGTCTCACTAAGTTGTGGAGTGCCTCACTAGGTAGCTAAGGCTGACCGTGAACCCGGATCCTCCGGTCTCAGCCTCCCGAATGCTAGGATTACAAGCGAGCGCCACCACACCCGACTCCCAGTCCTATTTTTTATTCTTTATTTTGAAACAGGGTCTCATTAAGTTGTGGAGTGCCTCACTAGGTAGCTGAGGCTGGCTGAGAACCCGGATCCTCCAGTCTCAGCCTCCCAAATGCTGGGATTACAAGCGTGCACCACCACACCCGGCTCTAGCATTACTTTTATTATTGTTTTCCAATAATCTCTGGCAAATTGGTTCATATGCCGTTGCTGCTGTTATTTTACAGTGGTAGATATTGAACCTACAGAAGCACTCTGCCACTGGGCAATACCCCCAGCCCCTATAGTGTTATTATTATTATTTATTGTGGCACTGGGAATTGAACCCAGGGGCTTCTACTTCTGAGCTACACTCCCAGCCCTTTTTATTTTATTTTATTGTTATATTTTAAAACAGGGCCTCACTAGTTGCCGAGATTGGCCTTGAACCTGTGATCCTCCTGTCTCAGCCTCCCAAGTACTAGAGTTATAGGCATGAGCCACTAAGCCCGGCTTATAATGCTATCATTATTATTTTATTATCTTTTAGAACTAAGTATATTCTGGAACTAATAAAATTAAAGTTTACCATTTTTCCTTGATTTTGAATTAATAACTATTATACACACCTAAAATATTAATATAAGCTATTAAAGTTTGCATAATGTTGGAGTTTTATGTCTCTTGTGTGTGTGTGTGTGTGTGGTACTGGGGATTGAACTCAGGGATGTTCTACCTCTGTGCTACGCCCCTAGACCTATTTTATTTTGGTTTTTATTTTAAAACAAGGTCCCACTAAGTCGCCACTCATGGGCCTCAAACCTGCGGTCCTCCTGTCTCAGCCTCCGAGTACTGGGATTATAGGAATGTGCCCCCAGCCTGGCTCACTGATGCCTACAATTATGACTAATGGGCAGGGGTCCTTGCCCCTGGCCCGTGCACCAGTGACCTAGATAAAAGTTTTGCTGGCGGACCCGCCATGGTGTGAAAGGGTGAGGGCCAGGCCTAGCACTCACATTTTGGAAGAGACGCAGTTGCCAGCTGCTGACCGGGTGAGGTACTGAGTCCTAGCACTCTGCGGGCACCCATGGGCCAGGGGAGGGGGAGGTTCTGATGCGCTGTGTGATAGAGGTGGGGCGGGAAGGAGCTCCAGCAGTTGAGGAGGCTGGGACGAGTCCCTCCGTCTTCCTGGCCCTGATCTCCAGGCCTTGCCGGTCCCCTCGCCCCAGGCTCAGCCACACACTCTGTTCGTTCCCTCAGCACTCGGTCACTTATTTCAGAAACATTTTATTCGTTCGTTCACTCGGTCACTTATTTCAGAAACATTTTATTGAGCCAGAGTCTGGAGTCGGGAGGGGCCTTCTGCTGTCCCAGTGACTGGCAGGCAGCAGGGTACTCAGGGTCTTGCACAAAAGAAGCTGCCCTCCAAGATGCCGGGAGCAGCTCCCAGACACCTGCGGGCGCCCCTGGAGCTGTGGCTGGGACGTGCAGGTCCTCCAGTGTGGTCTGAGGGGTGCACCCGGAGGCCAAGGCCGCCTGCTTCCTGCAGGGTGGCTTTGGAGCCCAGGCCAGGGAAGCAGGTGTGCAAAGGTGCGTGGGGGCTGGGGGCTGGGAGTCCTCTGACAGGGGGCACCCTGGACTGTGGGAAAGGAGACGCCGAAGGCAGCAGAGGGAGGTGGGTGCCGGGAGGGGACGTCGTGGCGGGGATGCCTCCCCTCTCTTCTCCAACTCTAGAAATTACTCAGGATGTTGCGGGCAATGTCATACCTGGCTTCGTTATACAAGTTCCTGATGGCAGGTGGCAGCTCAGCGACCTCATCCTCCAGGGGAGGCCCGGCAGAATCACTAACCTGCAGGAGCAGGCTGGACGGTCAGCCCCCGCATCACCATGGAGAACCGTCCCCTGACCCGTTCCTCTTAAGGTGGGCGTGAGGAGATTGAAGTCAAGCCCCCACCTGCAGGAGCCAGAGGGCCAGGGTGCCCGTCCAAGGGATCACCTGGGGCCAACACCGGCTCTCCCTGCTCCCCACCTCTCCTCCTGCCGCAGGCCCCCACCCAGGAAGCCTGACCCTCCTTGTCCGAGCAAGCCCCGCCCCCTGACAGCTTGCTGATGAGGGCTGGATGGACGCCTGAGGGGCCAGGGCAGGTGGGCGTGATCCCAGGGGCACCCAGGACGCAGCTGCCCGAGGGGACAGGGTCAGAGTTGGCCTAGGCGGAGGCTGGCAGGGGAGCCATAGGATGGCACAATACAGGGGTGGGGAGCAGGCTTGGGGCGGCTCACCTGCATCTGGCCCCCGCAGTCCCTGTCGCAGGTGACAGCCAGGAAGCGAGAGAGGCGCAGAGTGGAGAACTGGCCCCTGCAGGTCCGCTCCTCCTGCGGGAAGGGCCAGGGAGACACAGCTGACCACCCTCCCTACCCACACCCAGGAGGAGAGCCGCCCTCCTCACACCCAAGGAGCAGGAGCCGCGCTGGGGAGACTGGCCTCAGAGCGGTGCACACCCAGGAAAGCAAGGCCGGGCAGCTACGTTAGGAAACAGGAAAAGGTTTGGTGTATATGAGAGAAAGATAAAGAGAGCCGGGCATGGCGGCACACGCCTTAAATCCCAGTACTTGGGAAGCTGAGATATGAGGCTCGAGGGTTCAAGGCCAGCCTCAGCAACTTAGCAACGCCTTCAGCAACTTAGGGAGACCTTGTTTCAGCCCTATTTTACTATGATTTTGAAACAGGGTCTCACTAGGTTGATGAGAGTCTCACTACTTGCTGAGGCTGTCCTAGAACCTATGATCCTCCTGTCTCAGTCTCCCAAGTACTAGGATTATAATTGTGGACCACAATGCCCATTTTATTTATTTATTTATTTATTTATTTATTTATTTATTTATTTATTTATTTATTTATAAACAGGGTCTCATTAAGTTGCTGAAACTGACCTTGAACCTCTGATATTCCTGTCTCAGCCTTCCAAGTACTGGGATTAGAGGTGTATACCACTATGCCTGGCTTACTTTTATAATAAGGATTTTGTTGTTGTTGTGGTTGGGGTTTTTTTTGTTTGTTTTGTTTTGTTTTGTCCTGGAATTTGGACCCAGGGGCATTCCACCACTGAGCTACACCTCAGCCCTTTTTGTTTTTTATTTTATTTATTTACTTTATTTACTTGTTTTGTGGTACTGGGGATTAAACCCAGGGGCATTCTACCTCTGAGCTACAGCCCCAGCCCTATTTTTTATTCTTTATTTTGAAATAGGGTCTCATTAAGTTGCAGATGGCCTAAGTAGCTGAGGCTAGCTATGAACCTGCGATCCTCCTGTCTCAGCCTCCAAAGTACTAGGATTATAGGTGTATGCCACCACGCCTGGTTTACAATAATTTATAGTAAGATAAAGCAGTAAAGAAAATCGGATTTTGAAAAGTGCTTTCACATTCCAAACCCTGGTGGGGCAGCCAGGCGAGGCAGCCAGGTGAGGTAGCCAGGTGAGGTGGCCAGGTGAGGCAGCCAGGTGAGGTGGCCGGGGTGGGGGGTGGCCAGGTGAGGCTGGCAGAGGCGTACACATGTTCCCTTGAGGCCCAGAGAGGAGGGCCATCCACCCTCCCTGAGCTGGGAGCAGGAGGGCTGACACTTACCCCGCCCTCCCGGAAGTCGCACTCTTCTGGCTGCCTCTGTGGGGTGGCAGTGCACACCGTCTCTTTAATCCTGAAGTTGAGTGGGATCCTGGTGCTGGAGTTCTAAGGAAGCAACAGAAAACTCATGACCATCATCTTCCTTTTATGGAGGACAGAGCAAAGGCACAGAGAGGTCAGGGCACTGTGTTGGCAGGGCTCAGCCTGAGCCTGCACTTTCCAAGCAGAGGTTGAAGGTGTGGGGTGTTTTGGAAGGAAGCCCAAGAGATACCCCTCAATACCTATCTGCCCTTCCTCCCTCTGCCCATCGATGTCCTCCTCTGTGAAACAGGAGCAGGAGTCCCTGCCCCGAGTGCTCAGCTGCCGGGAGAGCGGTGACCGGGGACACCCAAGGTGCCGGCGAGCCGGGCCCAGACCCTTCCTGCCTGCCCTTTACCATTCCCACAGTCCCTGAAGCCCTCCATGCTGGAGGAGCCCCAGACTTGTGGCCAGGCTGCAGCAGGCCAAGATGATGATCGTATCTTACCCTCAGGTAGAAGAGTAGTGATGGGGATACTGGTGCTAACCATCACCGGTGCTGTGCCTGTGCCTGTGCCCGGCCTTCTTTCCTGCCCGTCAGCTCCACTGGGGTAAGGCGAGTGGCACCCGCTTCCTGGGCAGGTCCACAGACACTCACCTGGCCGGGTGGCGGGATGGCTTCCAGCAGGCGGAAGAGAGGCTGCTCCTGCTGCCCCGAGTTGTAGATCTTCAAGGCCCTGGCGACAATGTCTTCATAGCTCAGGCGCTGCCGTGGCGGCTGGCAGGACACCGCTGCCAAGCCGGCCAGTAGCACCAGCGCCTTCCAGGGGCCCGCCATTGTGCCCGCTCTGACCTGCCGCCGCGTTCGGCCCCTTTTAGGTCCTACCTGGGCTACCTTGCTCAAGAGCTGTTGGCGACACGGAGGGCCGGTGTCTTCCTGAAAGGGGGCCACTCCTTCCCCTGGCTAGAAACCAAGCATTGGCCAATGTTGGGAAACACCATGGGCCAAGAGGGGCGTGAAGGGTTAGGCAACTGACCAGGGCCCGGGAGGGATGCAGAGCCCGAGCTGGGTCAGGAGGCCAGTGTGGTGCTGGGTAAGCAAGTCCCTTCACTTTGGGCTGCAGGAGCAGCCCAGGAGTCTGCAGTCACATCCAGGGATTCTGCATGTGAACGTTCTCCAGCCAAGTTCACGAAGAGATGATCCAATCACAGGCACGTGCAGGCTGGCATCCACCGTGCTACTGACATTTTTAAAATAATTAGTTGCCAGCCAGGGTGGTAGGGTGCATCCCAGTACTTGGGAGACTGAGACAGGAGAATCACAGGTTTAAGGCCAACTTCAGCAACTTATGGAGACCCTGTTTCAAAATAAAAAATGATGGTGCACACCTGTGATCCTAGTATTTGGAAGGCTGGGTACAGGAGAATTGCAGGTTTGAGATCAGCCTCAGCAATTTAGCCAGGCTCTCTGCAGCTTAATGAGACCCCGTTTCAAGATAAAAAATAAAATAGGGCCGGGCGTGGTGGCACACGCTTGTAATCCCAGCATTCGGGAGGCTGAGACTGGAGGATCCAGGTTCGAGGCCAGCTTCAGCTACCTAGTGAGGCACTCCGCAACTTAGTGAGACTCGGTTTCAAAATAAAGAATAAAAAATAGGGCTGGGGGTATAGCTTGGAGGTAGAACGCCCCTGAGTTCAATCCCCAGTACCGCAAAAAATAAAATAGGGCTGGAGTTGTAGCTCAGAGATAGAATACCCCTGGGTTAAATCCCCAGTATCAAAAAATAAATAAATAGCTGGGCATGGTGGTGCATGCTTGTAACCCCAGTACCTGGGAGGCTGAGATAGGAGGATCACAGGTTTGCGGCCAGCCTCAGCTACTTCGTGAGGTTCTCCGCCAACTTAGTGAGACTCTATTTCAAAATAAAGAATAAAAAATAGGGCTGTAGATATAGCTCGGAGGTAGAATGCCCCTGGGTTCAATCCCCAGTGCCACAACAAACAAACAAACTGGGCGTGGTGGCCCATCCTTGTAATCCCAGTACTTAGGAGGCTGAGACAGGAGGATTGCAGGTTTGCGGCTGGCCTCTGCTACTTAGGGAGGCCCTCTGCAACTTAATGAGACCCTATTTCACAATAAAAAATTAAAAATCCTCTTTCCAGCCTTCAAGATGTTGAAGTGAGGACGTGGTGGGTCCTCCGGTGTGAAATTCTGCATTTCCCTCAGTCTCTCAGTAGGAGCCGTGATCAATTGTGCTGATGACACAGGAGCCAAAAATCTGTATATCATCTCTGTGAAGGAGATCAAAGGACGGCTGAACAGACTTCCTGCTGCTGGTGTGGGTGACATGATGATGGCCACAGTCAAGAAAGGCAAACCAGAGCTGAGTCATACCGGAGAAAACACAGCGTGTTTCTTTATTTTGAAGATAATGCAGGGGTCATAGTAAACAGTAAAGGTGAGATGAAAGGTTCTGCCATCACAGGCTCAGTTGCGAAGGAGTGTGCAGACTTGTGGTCCAGGATTGCATCCAATGCAGGCAGCATTGCATGATTCTCCAGTATATGTGTAAAAATAAATAATGCCCACTAAAAAGTATTTCTAAAAAAAAATTAAAAATAGGCCTGTAGATATAGCTTGGAGTTAGAACGCCCCTGGGTTCAATTCCTAGTACTGCAATGTAATAATAATAATGATAAATAAGAATAAATTTAAGAGCCGGGCGTGGTGGTGCACACTTGTAATCCCAGCATTTGGGAGGCTGAGACTGGAGGATCTGGATTTGCAGCCAGCCTCAGCTGCCTAATGAGGCACTCTGCAACTTAGTGAGAAGCTGTTTCAAAATAAAGAATAAAAAATAGGGCTGGGGGTGTAGCTCGGAGGTAGAATGCCCCTGAGTTCAATCCCCAGTACCAGCACTGGGATGTAGCTCAGAGGTAAAACTCCCCTGGGTTCAATCCTCAGCACTAGACCCACATGAAAAGTGTGCTTCTTTAGGGACTTTGCAGATTCCCCACCCTGGCTCCCGGTCGCTTGAGAAGCTCAGATTCTCCCCAGCTTTAGCAGAGGAGATGCTCAGTTTCTGAAGGGCAGCTACAGGCAAGATGACCAGATTGTTTTGTGGCCTCAGAGGACTATCAGGGAGACACGCCAGAAAGGAAGGCCTCCTGACAGCAGCTGGAGTCCCGAGTGGCCGAGGCGGCAAGGGAGACACTGCACCAGTTGGCAGGACTGTTGGAGGCGGCCGGAGGCATCTGTTTCCCTCTAGTCAGGCCCCAGATTCCTCTTGAGGATCTGCGTGGTCCTGGGAGGGAAATACTGGACTCAGTCCACGTCAGCCAGTGCCTGCCCCGGGGATCAGTTCAGGGCGTGTGGTCCTATTAGAGCATGTCTCCAAACTGGGGGTGGGAGGACAAAGCACTTTCTTTCCTCCCAGAAGTAAAAGGAGCCGGGCGTGGTGGCGCACACTCGTAATCCCAGCATTTGGGAGGCTGAGACCGGAGGATCCGGGTTCTCGGCCAGCCTCAGCTACCTAGGGAGGCACTCCGCAACTTAGTGAGACTCTATCTCAAAATAAAGAATAAAAAACAGGGCTGGGGGTATAGCTCGGAGGTAGAATGCCCCTGAGTTCAACCCCCAGTACCGCAAAAACAAAACAAAAACCAGAAGTAAAAGGAGACATGAATAGAGGTGAGGAGGAAGACATCTGAGATGTGAGCTGGGCCACCCTTGGGATGAGGTCAGCACCACAGAAGGCAGAGAGGAGCAAGAAAGAAAAATGCAAGCCATACTGCCACCGCTCAGCTGCTGGATCAAACCTGGCTGAAGGTGGACGGGCCTCCAGGGTTTTTTGCCTCTTCTTTTTTTGTGGTACTGGGGATTGAACCCAGGGGCATTCTACCTCTGAGCTAAACCCCTAGCCCTATTTTTATTTTATTTATTTTTTTGTGGTACTGGGGATTGAATTTAGATGGTATTCTACCTCTGAGCTACACCCCCAGTCCTATTTTTTATTCTTTATTTTGAAACCGAGTCTCACTAAGTTGCGGAGTGCCTTACTAGGTTGCTGAGGCTGGCCTCGAACCCGGATCCTCTGGTCTCAGCCTCCCGAATGCTGGTATTACAAGCGTGCGCCACCACGCCCGGCTGCTGGCAATGACAAGCATGTGAATGACTGCTTCCCAGTCCTATTTTTTATTCTTTAGTTTGAAACAGGGTCTCACTAAGTAGCTGAGGCTGTCTGTGAACCTGGATCCTCTGGTCTCAGCCTCCCAAGTACCGGGATTACGAGGGTGCACCACCACACCCAGCTTCCCAGCCCTATTTTATTTTTACTTTGAAACAAGGTCTCACTAGGTTGATGAGTATCTCCCTACTTGCTGAGACTGGCCAAGAACCTGCAACCTCCTGTCTCAGCCTCCCAAATACTGGCATTACAAGCGTACGCCACCACGCCTGGCTCTGGCCTACAGGTTTTCTGTCTAAGCTGGTTTGTGCAGGCTCTTCTGTTACTTGCAACACAAAGTGGAACTAAAGGTAGGATTCAGACACCCAATGGCCAGGGGTAGGGACTAGGCCCTGAGATCGGACGGTGGCAGTCAGTCCTGGGAACTGGAGGATGAAGACCGCCCCCCACCCGCAGTGCTCTTTGTGAAAGTCCCTGTCCCTCCAGCCCTCAGTGTTCCATTGCTGTGATGGGGTGGTCAGGAGGCGGGCACGGACCCCAGAGCCCTTGCCCAAGTGGCCTGAGATGGAGAAATCAGCTGTGGCCACATTGGTCCCCTGGGGACACACCTGCTCCTGCAAGACCAGCACTTTGAGCACGGATTCTGGAACCCTTACCCAAGTGGCCTGCGTAAGTTGTGTGGGGTGGAGAAATCAGCTGTGGCTACATTGTCCTCTGGGGATACATCAGCACCTACGAGTCCCCCAGGCTAACCCCAGACTTGACCAGTGGGTTTTGCACCCCCATGGGGTGCTTCCCAGCATGTAGGGTCTCCCTACAAAGGTGAGGATGTCTCCAGGTTCTGGCACGCTTGGTTGTGCTACTGCTCATTGTGGGGCAATCCAGGAGCACCAGCTGGTGCAATCCCCAAGGCCACCCAACCTGGAGGCCTGACCTATCAAACCTGAGTCCGGGGCTTGCCTAGGGGCAGGACAGGAACAAATCCTCCATCTCTTCCTTTTCCTTCATAGAGCGCCCCTTGCCCAGGAATTAAACTGGTCCTGAGTAAAACGACAAAAGCCCCATAATTCAAATCCGCCGGGCTTTGGTGCAGCACTGCCCCACAAGGTGGCTGTTGACACGTGGCTTTGGCGCCATCTGCTGGTCGAGTGGCCTCAGGCACTGGGAGGGGTTTTGGTTTAGCAGATGGACCTCAAAGGTCTTCAACTCTCCTGCTTATTTGCAAACCCGGTGTTGGGAATCTCCCAGGGAGGAAGCATGGTGCTCTGTGGTTCCTGGCAGGCCCGGGGCCCTCTGATGGAGGCACTGACCAGCAGCCTCTCTCTGGCTGGAGAGGGGCTGCCTCCCAGCGCCCAGACTGCAGAGGAGGGAGAGGAGGAATTGACGGGGCGCTCCTGCTCTGGCCCCAGCTCCTCCTCCTCTCCCCTTTTCCTCTCCTCTCTGCCACACCAGCCCCCTCCCTTGGCCCTCCTTCAGTGCACCTAGGGGTTTTTTTGCAGCCTTTCCTTTCCCATGCCTCGGTTTCTTCGCCTGTAAAGCAGTGATTCAGGATTGTGTGTGTGTGTGTGTGTGTGTGTGTGTGTGTGTGTGTGTGTGACTGGGTACTGAACTCAATGGCATTCTACCTCCGACTTACACCCCCTGCCCTATTTTTTTTTATTTTGAGACAGGGTCTCACTAAGTTGCTGACAGCCTTGCTCCGTTGCTGAGGCTAGCCGCGAATCTGCGATCCTTTAGTCTCAGCCTCTCAAGTGCTGGGATTAACGGAGTGGCTAATTTTTTCTTTTTTAAAATAAGTTACCTGGGATGCTTTGTATTTTACTTCTTTTTAGTTGTGGTAAAATATACCTAACAAAGTTTACAACTCTTCCAGGTGAGTTCAGCGCCGCCCCGCCACCCAGCGGAGGTCCGCCGCTATCTCAGAAGCCCTTCGCCTCGGGGCGCCTCCCGACAGCCTCCGCGCGGAGACGAGCGGGCGTGCGCATGCGCGCGGCGGCTCCTCCCAGCAGGCTGCGGGGCAGTCTTCCTCCCCTCGTGATGAGCGGCTTCCGGCGTGGAGGGGCGGGGCCGTGCGCGCTGTGCGGCTGCAGCTGATCCGGGAGGGAGCGGCCGGGGGCCGCCAGGCGCTGTCGCCATGGAGGCCGTGCCCCGCATGCCCATGATCTGGCTGGACCTGAAGGAGGCCGGCGACTTCCTCTTCCAGCCGGCGGTGAAGAAGGTGAGGCGCCGCGGCCTGCGCGTGACGCCCCAGCCCGGGGCCGGCCGGCCTCCGCGAGCACTGCCTGCCCTCCCTGTGCCCCCCGATCTCGGGCCCCGCTGCCTGCGGCGACGCGCCGGGCCCGTGCCGCCCCACCCCCGCGGGCCGGGGACGGACTCCGCCCGGAGCCGGATGGCCGCAGCGACGCTCGCCCCCCGAGGTGTGGGCTGTGGCACTGCGATTCTGTGCGGTTTTTTCGCCACAAGAATCCTTCGCGGAAGTCTCTCTGGTCCAAAGACTCAGTTCCTTGCGGTTCTTAGGAAGCTGCCCGCTTCCTTTAGGATCGCGTAAAGCAGTGTTGTTGCTGTAGGGGGAGAGGCCGGTCCTTGTGTTGGGCGGAGCTGACAGGCGGTTTGGCGGGGACTGAGGCAGGGGGCTTTTGTGGAGAGATCAGGTGTGGCGACGAGCAGCAGGTGCTGCTAGAGGAGGGGCGCCAGGTCGCCTCGAAAGAGCCAGGTCAGCACAGCACCTGCCTGGAGAGTAAGCCGCAGGCAGTTTAGGCGAACAGCGCTTAGTGGAGTGCTTGGGAAAGGAAATAGAATAAAGAAAACGGATTGGAAGTAGTTTCCTGAAAAGCTATCTTCCATCTCTTCACACAACCACTGCATTAGTTTAAGCACTATTTGTTTCCGCTGGCCCCGGCCATGCTGGGAATCAAACCCAGGACCTAATGTATGCTAGGCAAGCAATTTACCACTGAGCTATACCCCCAGCCCGGGCCTCTTTTTTCCTCATCTGTAAAACCAGGAAATTAGACTAGTCTAAAATTCCAGAATCTTAACTATTCCCCATCTGCTCTTTTGCACAAGCTCAAGTAAATGAGTGTTTGTAAAACAACCAAACTCTTTTCTTCTAGTTTTACGTAATCGCATATAAAAGTTTTTCGTGGTACTGAGGATTGAGCCCAAGGCCTTGTGTATGCTAGGCAAAGTACTTTACCACTGATCTTCGTTTCCCTGTCTGTCCTGTACCTTTTTACCTCTGCTTTAGAGGCCAGAGTGCTGACTCACTGGAAGCAGGTGAAGGACGACTTGTACTCTTCATCAGCGAATCATTTAGCCACAGGTGTTAGTGTTTGAAGTTCTTGCTTTTTATCAGAGACACTTGCCCTGACCCAGCTGTACTTGAGCTCAAGTCAGGCTTGTTGAACTGAGGTGATGCATCCACCCCTGGTTGGTTAACTGAGAAAATAGTTATTGGGTGCCTGTTATGTACTAGCCTGGGGAATCCAGTGGTGACAAAATCCCCGCCTTCCCCAAGGTTACCCACCAAGTGTAGGTGTACCATTTGGCTGTTAACCATTTTGACTTCTCCTCTCCCCTCCCACTGTGGGTGAATTGATCCCTAAATCTCCACTGTCCTACCAGAGTCCTCCAGAGAAACTGCCTGCTGTTCAGGCCTGTCTCCAGTTTGCTGCATCCTGCCTGTGACTTCACTGCCCCAGCCCTCTCCTAGGGATCTTTGGTCATTGCCCTTGCTCAGGCCCTGTGGTGTTTCTTTCCTCCTGCTGCTTACCTGGGTTCAGCATACCTCCATAGGGTGCTGTCAGCTGCTCGGCAGGCGTGCCACGCAGGTCTCTCCGTTGGCCTGCAGCACACAGTGTGTCCACTTGTTGTCTCTTGTTGCTGACTATCTCACTCACATCTAGGTGAAGACTGTTTTCTCAGGTTTGTGGAGTTTTTTTCCCTTCCAGATTTCCTGTGGGACAGCTCACTCTTGTGAAAAGTTAGCTTACACACGTACATGCACAGAGAAAGCAAATGAGAGAACCAGAGGCCTCCTAACAGGTCCCTGGCTGCTTGGCAGCACGGGCATGGGACATAGTTAGCCACCTGTGGTGGTCTTGTCTTCCCTCTCATGACAGATTGGAGTCACCCAGCTGGACTGCCTGAGCCTGTCTGCCCTGTGTTTTATAGAACGGCTCCAGGCACCCGTGGCCTGGGTTGTCCACTCTGTTGTTCTCTGACTTCAGTCTCATATGCCAAAGGCCTCTTCCATTTTTCTCCGGGTTTGGCTCTTAAGTGATCCATTCTGGGAGTGTGCGAGTGGGGCTGAGTGACCTGGCCTAGTTGTAACACCCACTGTGTTTCTCCTTCAGTGTCATTTGGGTGTCCGTCTTCTGCCTTTCCCGTGAGGGCAGCCGTTTTTTGAGTATGCGCTCACTGATGAGCTTCTTTCCTGACTGCTTATTGTTGGGTGTGGGCGGTCGCTGACTTGACCCTGCTGTGGACACACAGTTGGCTAGAGATGGGACAACAAGTAGACAAGCTTTGATGCCTGAGGAGCCTGAGGGTGGTAATTCCAAAGCGCTGCGGGCTGGACGTCCCTGGGATGTGCCAGAGGACAGTCCTTGAAGGCTGTGGGAGCGGTTGTAAAGGGTGGTTAAGTCTGGCCTAGATTCGATTTGGTCCTAGAGGCTTTGGTAAGTTACTGTAGCACATTCGTTTTAGATTATAATTCTTTTTTTTTTTTTTTGTGGTATTGGGGATGGAACCCAGGGGCATTCAATCTCTGAGCTATACCCCCAGTTCTATTTTTTACTCTTTATTTTGAAACAGGATCTCACTAAGTTGCAGAGGGCCTCACTAAGTAGCTGAGGCTGGCTGCGAACCCAGATCCTCCAGTCTCAGCCTCCCAAGTACTGGAATTACAAGTGTGTACCGCCACGCCCAGCTTATATTATAATTTTTCTCTCATAGCTTTACTGTCCTGAGATAAGCATGCTTAGTTGTTGTTTTTTTTCTGTGTATGTGGGTTTCAGGATTGAAAGCTAGTTGTGTTAGACAGTTTTAGCCACTGGGCAGGGATGGATTTGAATGGGGGGATTGTCCAGGTTAGAGGTAGCAGGAGGCTAGAGACAAGAGCTCGTGGATACAGGGACTTTCAGGAGGTAAAACCAGGAGAAGAGGGGGTTTGGTTCAGAAATTTGGGAAAGTAGCTGTATGCTACTGTAATTAGCTTTGCAGGACTCCTCTTCTGCCTGTCCCTCCTCTTGCTTTGCCTCCTAGAGCAGATAGGAGCTACCACACAGCCTTCCAGGTTCCACATGGCTGTTCTTAGCAGCGTGTTGCAGTCCTGGGAGGGACCCCAGGAGAGGTGGGTGGGCACAGATGCAGTGTGAGAGTGTGTGCCCCCCGAGTCCTCCTTGCTCCACTTCAAACCGCGGCCAGGGCCTTGAGGAGCCTTGTGGTTGGTCGATAGTGTCCTTTGTGGCGTGGGTAGTCTGGCCCAGGATGTCAGTCACACCAAGCAGCAGGTACTACAGTAGGGTAGGGCAGCTGCCTTAGTCTGTTGAAGGGGCCTCCAGCTGGTGTGGATGGGTGCTCTTGAGGTGGTGAGTGCTGTTATGGCCGGCGTGCCAGGCCCCCCCGATGCAGGCAGTCTTCTCTGTCTAGGTGGTTTTCCTCCTTACACACCTGCACTGCTTTCTTTCTTTCTTTCTTTTTTTATTTTTTATTTTTATTTATTTTTTTTGTGGTACTGGGGATTGAACTCGGGCATTCTACCTCCGAGCTACACCCCCAGCCCTATTTTTTTTTTTTTTTTTTTTTTTTGCGGTACTGGGGATTGAACTCAGGGACATTCTACCTCCGAGCTATACCCCCAGCCCTATTTTTTATTCTTTATTTTGAAACCGAGTCTCACTAAGTTGCGGAGTGCCTCACTAGGTAGCTGAGGCTGGCCGAGAACCTGGATCCTCCAGTCTCAGCCTCCCAAATGCTGGGATTACAAGCGTGTGCCACCATACCCGGCTTGCATGGCTTCCCTCACAGATGAGGACTCTGCAGATCACCTATTTTTGGGGTGCACTTTCCCAGACAGGGCACAGTTGGTGAGGAAAGCTTCACGCTCGTGCTCTTGGTGGTGCCTCTTGCTGCATGTGCTGTCAGCTGAGAGTTACGGTTGGGCTCCAGAACAAAGCAAGGTCCAATTCTTGAGGGAGGCTTGAGTTTGTGACTCTTTTTGAGATTCTACTAGGGTCCCATTTCAGCTAGCTAAGTTCTCTGGCTGCTGCTTTTTTTGTGTGTATGTCATACTGGGGTTTGAACCCAGAGGTATTCTACCTCTGAACTTTACCCCTCCTCCTCCCTATTTTTTATTATTTTACTTATTTACGGTACTGGGGATTGAACGCAGGGAGCGTTCTACCTCTGAGTTACAGCCCAACCCCTATTTTATTTTGAAACAGGGTCTCACTAACTTGCAGAGGGCCTCACTAAGTTGCTGAGGCTGGCTTCAAACCTGCAATCCTCCTGACTCAGCCTCCCAAGCACTGGGATTACAAATGCGTGTCACCACGCTCAGCTTATTTTTATTTATTTTTTGTGGTACTGGGAATTGAACCAAGGACCTTTCTACCTCTGAGTTATACCCCCAGCCCTTTTTTTTGTTTTAAAACAGGATCTCACTATGTTGCTGAGAGTCCTTACTACATTGCTGAGGCTGGCCTCAAATTTGTAATCCTCCTGTCTCAGCCTCCTGAGTATTGGGATTACAGGTGTGTGCCATCATACCTGGCATAATTAATTTATATTTATGGCACCAGAGATTGAACCCAGGGGCATTCTACCTCTGAACAGCACCCCTAGCCCTATTTTTTTTTTTCCAGTACTGGGGATTGAACCCAGGGATATTCTACCTCCAAACTATACCCCCAGTCCTATTTTTTTATTCTTTATTCTGAAGCAGGGTCTCAACTAAGTTGCAGAGAGCCTCATTAAGTAGCTAAGGCTGGCCATGGACCCAAACTCGGATCCTCTGGTTTCAGCCTCCCAAGTACTGGGATTCCAAGGACTGGGGCACTTATTCTTTATTTTGAACAAGGCTTCATTAAGTTGCCGAGGGCCTCACTAAATAGCTGAGGCTGTCCATGAACCTGGGATCCTCCTGACTCAGCCTCCTAAGTACTGGGATTACAATCATGTGCCACCATGTCCGGTCTATTTTTTATTCTTTATTTTGAAACAGGGTTTCACTAAGTTGTGGAGTGCCTCACTAAGTTGCTGAGGCTGGCCACAAACCTGTGATCTTCCTTTCTCAGCCTCCCAAGTACTGGGATTACAAGTGTGTGCCACCACTCTTGGCTTATTTTTTATTTTGAAACAGGGTCTCACTAAGTTGTGGAGTGCCTCACTAAGTTGCTGAGGCTGGGTGGCACATGCTTGTAATCCCAGTACTTAGGCCCTCTGCAACTTAGTGAGACCCTGTTTCAAAATAAAGAATAAAAATAGGAGCCGGGCGTGGTGACGCACGCTTGTAATCCCAGCATTCGGGAGACTGAGACTGGAGGATCCGGGTTCTCGGCCAGCCTCAGCTACCTAGTGAGGCACTCCGCAACTCAGTGAGACTCGGTTTCAAAATAAAGAATAAAAAATAGGGCTGAGGGTATAGCTCAGAGGTAGAGTGCCCCTGAGTTCAATCCCCAGTACCGCAAAAAAAAAAAAAAAGAATAAAAATAGGACTAGAGATGGAGCTCGGAGGTAGAATGCCCCTGGGTTCAATCCCCAGTACCGCAAAAAAAAAAAAAAAAAAAAAAAAAAAAGTTGCTGAGGCTGGACACAAACCTGCGATCTTCCTGTCTCAGGTTCTCAGGTACTGGGATTACAGGTTTGCACCACCATGCCTGGCTTTATTTATTGTTTTTGGTGGTACTGGGGATTGAATCCATGGGCATCCTACCTCTGAGCTACACCCCTAGCCCTTTTTTAAAAATTTTCTGTTTTGAAACAGAGACTCTCTAGGTCTCTCTCTAGTACTTGCGGAGGCTGTCCTCGAACCTATAATCCTCCTGTCTCAGCCTCCCAAGTACTGGGATTACAGGCATGCACCACCCCACCCACCTAATGGGTGAAATAGTCTCTAAATGTTTGTTAGGTCGATTTGATTTGTAGTATTCTTTAGGTCTGAAGAGTCTTTACTGCTCTTTTTTTCTGGATGACTTACTATTGGTAGAGGTGTGTTGAAGTCTCCGAGTGTTACTGTGTTGGAATCTTTCTCAGTCTTGATGTCCAGTTTGGTTTTATGTAAGGAGTTTCCGGTCTCACTTTCCACTGTGCTCCAGGGGGAAGAGGCTCCTGTGCCCAGCATCTTGTGCTGGCCTTTATGGAGCTCAAGTTCCGGTGGTCCAGGAAGCACGCTTTTGGTTGTGGGTCTTCACTGGGTCATATGTCCTGGTTGGTGATCAACCAGGATTCAGAGTAGAGCGTGTGCGTATCTCACTGGCTTGTTTTGCTTTTTCTCTCTAGTTTGTCCTAAAGAATTACGGAGAGAACCCAGAAGCCTACAATGAGGAACTGAAGAAGCTGGAGTTGCTCAGACAGGTAAGAGGATGGTGGTTTTAGTTAGGCATGAACAGGATTGGCTTGATAGGGAGATAAACTACCTAGAACTGTTGTCTTATTTGAACTTAGTGTTTTTTTCCACTGTAAAACCAGTGAAATTGATGGTAGAAAAAATTTGAAAATGCTAAAAGCAAAAATGAAATCTTTAAACTTTTTCACAGTCTTTTGTATGCACATTGGGCCCTTCGTGTCTGTGGGTTCAGCACTTGTGGATTCCTGTAACTGCAGATTGAAGTACTCAACATGTTACATTGTATCAGGCATTATAAGTAATCCAGAGTCGATTGTGTATATATTGCAAGTAAATGCTGATCCATTTTATATAAGGGACTTAATATCCTTAGATTTTGGTATCTACACAAGTGGGAATAAGGGAACCAGTCCCTTGCAGATACTGAGGAACAGTGGCACATGCCTGTAATCCCACTACTTGGGAGGCTGAGATAGGAGGATTGCAGATTTGAGACCAGCCTCAGCAATTTAGTGAGATGTTTGGAACCTAGTGAGACCCTGTTTCAAAACAAAAAAAAAATAGGGCTGGGAGTGTAGCTCAGAGGTAGATACCCCTGGACTCATCCCCAGTATCCAAAAAACAAACAAAAAACAAAAAAATCTCACTGTGGAATCATATACCACCTATACTAGTTTATAACCTATTTAATGTATATGTTTTGCATCAGTGAACATGTAATGAGGCATTCTACCTCCAAACCTACAGCCCCAGCCCTATTTTTTTATTCTTTATTTTGAAACAAGGTCTCACTAAGTTGAGGAGGGCCTCACTAAGCAGCTGAGACTGGCCGCGAACCCGGATCCTCCAGTCTCAGCCTCCCAAATGCTGGGATTACAAGCATGAGCCACCACGCCCGGCTTGTAACGAATATTTTTAATGCCTGGTGACTATTACATTGCACTATAATTTAATGTTTCCTCTTGGAGAACAC
Source organism: Graphiurus murinus (assembly GCA_004027655.1). Lineage (NCBI taxonomy): Eukaryota > Metazoa > Chordata > Mammalia > Rodentia > Gliridae > Graphiurus > Graphiurus murinus. The sequence goes on along the minus strand of PVLC010018298.1, from coordinate 4,864 downwards.
TTATTTCGGTGTTTCACCATTGTAAAGAATGGTGTCTTGTGGGCCGGGCATTGAAACCAGGGACATTCTGCTTCTGAACAATACCCCTAGCCCCCTTTTTTTATGGAAGGGGTTGGTATTGGGAATTGAACCCAGAAGTGTTCTACCTCTGAGCCATACCACTAGGTTCTTTTTTATTTTGAAACAGAATCTCGTTATGTTGCTGAGTCTCAGCTAAATTTCTGAGACTGGCCTTGAACCTGAGATCCTCCTGTCTCAGCCACCCAAGTACTGGGATTACAGGTGTGGGCCCCCATGCCTGGCTCAGTTTAACCAGTTTTAAATGTACATACAGTTCAATAGTGTTAAGTACATTCACATTATTGTACAAGTCTCCATAACTTGCAAAACTGAAACTGTACCTATTAAACAATATAGGAGTTATCTGTGGTCAACATAGGCCCAAAAATGTGAAATGGAAAATTTCCATAAATATGTTTTAAATTGTACCCAGTTCTGAGTTGTGTGAAGAAATCTGGTGCTGCCCCACTCCATCTCACAGGGGATGTGACCCGCCTTGTTCAAGTAACCGTGCTTACCCAGCGGCCCAGGCAGTGTCAACACGCCTTGTCATTCACACGCTTGTCATTGCCAGCACGTGGGTGTGTCATTTTACATCGTCACAAGAAAACCACATTCATGAAACTTGTGTTACAGGATGTTGTCACAATTCTGTACTATTAGTTGTTATCTCTTACTGTGCCTAATTTTTTAATTAAACTTTATCACAGGTATGTATGTGCAGGAAAAACGTTAGTATGTAAAGGTTTGTTTAGCCACAATTTTAGGCATCCGCTGGGGATCTTGAGCAGTATCCCCTGTAGATAAGGAGGGACTCTCCTCAACCTAGTGAGATGTGGTTTCAGAATAATAAAATAGGGCTGAGGGCGTAGCCCGGAGGTTGAATGCCCTGGGTTTAATCCCCAGCGTCCCACACACACCCTTGCCTGTGATTATAGGACTAGAACTGGCAGCTGCACGGTGGCACGCACTGGCGCTTGCACTCAGACTCAGCTGCACTGCTCCTCCACCACACGCAGCTCGTCAGGGTGACAGGCTGGCCAGGACAGGAGGGTGCCGCGTGCCTGGTCGAGCGAGACGCTGTGGGTGACTCCATCCAACTGGAAGGAGGCCTTTTCATTGTTCCCGAGGATGTGTTAGGAAGTACAGGATGACTGTTTTTACTTTTGTGTGTGTGGTAGTGGGATTGAACCCAGGGGCATTCTACCTCCGAGGTTCACCGCCAGCCCTATTTTTTATTCTTTATTTTGAAACTGAGTCTCACTAAGTTGTGGCAGGCCTCACTAAGTAGCTGAGGCTGGCCGTGAACCCGGATCCTCCTGTCTCAGCCTCCCAAATACTGGGATTACAAGCGTGTGCCACCACGCCTGGCTCCTATTTTTACTTTAATAAAGTGATATTAAAAAGTGGATGGCTGCTGGGCGTGGTGGCACACGCTTGTAATCCCAGCATTCGGGAGGCTGACACTGGAGGATCCGGGTTCGCGCCCAGCCTCAGCTACCTAGTGAGGCACTCCGCAACTTAGTGAAACGCGGTCTCAAACTATAGAATAAAAAATAGGGCTGGGGGTGTAGCTCGGAGGTAGAATGCCCCTGAGTTCAATCCCCAGTACCGCAAAAAAAAAAAAAAAAAGTGGATGGCTACCGTGCATGGTGGTGCATGCTTGTAATCCCAGTACTTGGGAGGCTGAGACCGAGGATCCGGGTTCAACGGCCAGCCTCAGCTACTTAGGCCCTCCGCAACTTAGGGAGACCCTGTTTCAAAAACAAAAGAAGAGCCGGACGTGGTGGCGCACACTTGTAATCCCAGTACTTGGGGGAGGCTGAGATGGGAGGATCCAGGTTTGCGGCCAGCCTCAGCTACTTAGTGAGGCCCTCCGCAACTTAGACCCTGTTTCAAAATAAAGAATAAAAAAATAGGGCTGGAGGTGAACCTCGGAGGTAGAATGCCCCTGGGTTCTATCCCCAGTACTGCAAAACAACAACAACAACAACAAAACCCAACAACAAAAAAACAAAGAATAAAAAATAGGGCTGGGGGTGTAGCTCAGAGGTAGAATGCCCCTGGGTTCCATTCTAAGAACCGAAAAAAAAGTGGGTGACTAGCACATCAAACATGTTACTTCGGAGCTGTTACTGCTTAGGGTTGTATCTGATTTTTAAAATGGGTTGGTTTGAAGAGAGCGTTGAGCGCAGGTGGGGTTTGAACGTGGCCGAGAGTGTGATGATGTGGTGAGAGGGGCTAGGTTTGAGGAGCCTGGCCTGTGGGACGGCCCTTGGTGGCTCCTCAGCTGGGCCCTCGTCCCTCTGCTCAACCAGGAGACAGAGGCTGAGAGGCGACCGTTTCCAGGACACTACCAGGAAGTGGTGGGTAGCAGGGCTCGTGCTGGGCTCTGTTCCGCTGTCCCAGGGACCCTGCGTGATGGCGGGCCAGCCTCGCCATCCCACCCAGACCAGTGTCCCCCAAGCACCCTCACTGCCGCTCAAGCCTGCCTCCCCGCGGGTGTCCTGGAGGATTCTTTTTTTCCTCAGTACTGGGGATTGAACCCAGGGGCATTCTACCTCCAAGACCCAATCCCAGCCCAATTTTTATTCTTGATTCTCACTAAGTTGCAGAGAGCCTCACTAAGTAGCTAAGGCTGGCCGTGAACTTTCAATCCTCCTGTCTGTCTCCCAAGTGTGCACCACCATGCCTGGCTGAACGTTTTCAATTTTAATAATAAATAACAAAGCTATTCCCATTTTGGAGGGGGGAGGATAAAAGGAAATAAGCCCTCTGCTTGAACTGGGTGGGATGGTGCATGCTTGTAATCCCAGTACTTGGGAGGCTGAGACTGGAAGATTGCAGGCTCGCAGCCAGCTTCAGCAACTTAGTGAGACCCTGTTTCAAAATAAAGAATAAAAAATAGGGCAGGGGGTATAGCTCGGAGATAGAATGTCTCTGAGTTCAATCCCCAGTACTGCAAAAAAAAAAAAGAATACCACTCCAAAGCTGGGCATGGTGGCCCACACTTGTATTGTAATCCTAGTACTTGGGAGGCTGAGACTGGAGGATCACAGATTTGCAGCCAGTATGCAGTAACTCAGCAAGCCCCTGTTTCAAAATAAAAAGGGCTGGAAATACAGCTTGGTGGTAAAACATACATAATTAAATACATGTATAGATATACCTCATTCCCTCTCTGTATACATATATGTATATCTAAAATGATTAGTCACTTTAATCTTGTTACCCAGGGATAATCACTAATATTTGGTGGCTTGTTCTCTTTTTGTTGGCATATCTATTTGGATGTTATTATCTGTGATTTTATGTAAATCAGCTACATGCTCTTTTGCCCAGTAGCTTTGATAGGCCTTGTCTTCAGTTCTTGTGGCTTCAGGGTATCTTGTGAGTGGCTAGTCTCACTAGAATGTATGTATGCAGTCTTTTGTGTGTGTGTGAGATACTAAGGATTAAACTCAGGGGTGTTCTACCTCAGAGCTACACCTTCAGGCCTATTTTGTTTTATTTTTGTGGTACTGGGGATGGAACCCAGGGGCATTCTACCTCCGAGCTACACCCCCAGTCCTATTTTTATTCTTTATTTTGAAACAGGGTCTCAGTAAGTTGCAGAGGGCCTCACTAAGTTGCTGAGGCTGGCTGTGAACCCGGATCCTACTGTCTCAGCCTCCCAAGTACTGGGATTACAAACCTGCACCACAACACCTGGCTCCCTATTTTATTTTATTGTATTTTTATTTATTTATTTTTTGCGGTACTGGGGATTGAACTCAAGGGGATTCTACCTCCAAGCTATACCCCCAGCCCTATTTTTGAAACGGGATCTCACTAAGTTTCGGAGAGCCTCACTAGGTAGCTGAGGCTGGCTGTGAACCCAGATCCTCTGGTCTCAGCCTCCCAAATGCTGGGATTACAAGCGTGTGCCACCACGCCAGCTGTATTTTTATTATTTATTTTATTTGCAGTACTGGGAATTGAACCCAGGGGCATTTTATCTCCAAGCTACACCCCCAGTCCTATTTTTTATTTTCTGTGTGTGTGTGTGGTACTAGGGATGGAACCCAGAGGCATTCTACCTCCAAGCTACACCCCCAGCCCTATTTTTTTTTTTTTTTTTTTTTGAGGTACTGGGGATTGAACTCAGGGGCGTTCTACCTCTGAGCTATACCCCCAGCCCTATTTTTTATTCTTTATTTTGAAACAGGGTTTCACTAAGTTGCGGAGTGCCTCACTAAGTAGCTGAGGCTGGCCGAGAACCCGGATCCTCCGGTCTCAGCCTCCCGAATGCTGGGATTACAAGCGTGCGCCACTACACCCGGCTCCCAGCCCTATTTTTTATTCTTTATTTTGAAACAGGGTCTCACTAAGTTGCAGAAGGCCTAAGTAGCTGAGGCTGGCTATGAACCTGGATCCTCCTGTCTGAGACTCCTAAGTACTGGGATTTACAAGCGTGTGCCACCACGACTGCTCCCTCACTCTCTCCTCTCTTTCTTTTTTGTGGTACTGGGGATTGAACTCAGGGGCATTCTACCTTAACCTACACCCTCAGTCCTATTTTTTATTTTTTATTTTGAAACAGGGTGCTCACTAAATTGTGGAGTGCCAGCCGGGCGTGGTGGCGCACGCTTGTAATCCCAGCATTCGGGAGGCTGAGACCAGAGGATCCGGGTTCGCGGCCAGCCTCAGCTACCTAGTGAGGCACTCCGCAACTTAGTGAGACTCGGTTTCAAAATAAAGAATAAAAAATAGGGCTGGGGGCGTAGCTCGGAGGTAGAATGCCCCTGAGTTCAATCCCCAGTAC
>PVLC010018297.1:8236-32354 GCA_004027655.1 Graphiurus murinus | reverse complement strand
ATGGATGGATGGATGGATGGATGGATGGATGGATGGACAGATTAGGTGAAAGAATAAATCATCATGTAAAATATCTACCCCACATCATGACTAAGAAAACTTTATAAGTGAACCCCTTTGGTGACGTAGAATTATAGAATATCTGGACCTCTTATCTTTTTTTTTTTTAATAAACAGAAAAAGGCAAATCAACCTTTAAAAAAAAAAACATACGCTAAAAACTGTGTGTGAATTCGCTGTTTTCACATTGCCTCGTGCGATGGTCCTAATTATGCATGTAAATGTGTTTATAAAAGACACAGTCTCTAACGATGCAGATGTGATTTCTAACCCGGCCTCTGGGAAGAACTGGGTCAAAGCCACTGGGAAGGAAAAAAGAGCGAGCATTTCGGAGTGTCCACTGAGCAGCAGCTGTTTTATTAAATGTTGCCCTGCCAGATGCCCTCTTGGCTCTGCATGAAGAATCTATATCCCCATTTTCCAGGTGAGGGGATTGAGGTGGGGGCTGGACTGCCAGTAAGTAGCAGAGCAGGCTTTGAATTCAGCTTTGCTAGGTCCTAAAGCCTTTATCACCACCACTCCCCACAGCTGCATAGGAGAAGAGCCTTATGAGACGAAAGAAGTGAGGTGGGTGTTTAAGAACTGGGACCCATAGCCGAGTGGGGTGGTGCATGCCTGTAATCCCAGTACTTGGGAGGCTGAGACAGGAGGATCGCAGGCTTTAGACCAGCCTCAGCAAATTAGCAAGGCCCGCTGCAACTTCACAAGACCCTGTTTCAAAAAATAAAAATAAAATAGAGCCAGGTGTGTAATCCCCAGTAACACAACACACACACACACACACACACACACACACACACACACACACACAGAACTGGATGCTGTATCTGTGCTATCTTATGAATTTCACAGTACGTCTGTGAGGAGGGAGTTGTCCCCATCTCCCAGGCTAGGAAGCAGATCCAGAGCTGGGTACCACTTCCGAGGTTGTCATTGAATCCTGAGGGAAGCTCTTTGAGGCCAACTGGATTTCACGGCAATAGGGCCCCTGGGAGGGCAGACAATGCATGGGTCCTGGGGGGCTCGCTCCGCGCCTTAAATCCCTTCATTACACTCTCCTTAGAGTCACAGCATTTTGACTCTGGTTAAAATGCAAATCGTATCTGGAAGGGATAACACAGAAAGCCATTATCAGCCTGGAATAGAGCCAGGGCACATCTGTGTCCAAATTCCATTCTCAATACCCTTGGGTTTCTTTTTAATAACTTTAAAAAAATTGCAAGCAATTCATGTTCATTATAGAAATTTAGAAAATGCAGAGAGGCAAAAAGAAAATAAGTGAATAAAGACCAAAAAAAAAAAAAAATTGCCTGAAACCTCGCTGAGTTAACCGTTTCTTCCTGTTACCTCTTGTAACAGAACTCAGTTTTTGCAATTTTGCTCTGGGGAATCAAATATCCCCCAGTCTCCAAACAATCCATCACCAAACAAATCATTGTGGTAGGGGCACGTAGGTAAGGTAGAAAGGACCAAAAAAACCAAAAAAACAAAAAACAAAAAAAAACACCCCAGTCCTGGCCACCGTGATTGGTTCACAGAAGGCACAAAACCAACCCCACTCAGTAGGAAACCTGCACAGAACATTCCCTGGAATCACTGGGAAAGGGGCATTCCCTTGTCTCTGTTCTAAGCTGCAAAGAGACCGGGAGCAGACGGTATCCATGCTTGCCCCAGTCTATGGAGAATGTATCTGAGCAGAAAGTCCACTCCGCAGAGGAAAGGTGTGCAGAAGCATGTGAAGAAATGGATTTCTGACGTTGTCTGAGCACCTGGATCCAGCTATAGCTGCAGCTCGCACTCTTAGCCTTTTTCGGTTTATTAAGTCCGGACCAAATCCCACTGACAGTGTTTGGCAATTTTTTTTTTAACCGGAAAATGACAATTTCATATAGTTTGACTCAACACACGGCGCAACAAATTCCCTTTCCTACTTAAGTTTAAATCGAGTTTCTGACTTGCAATTGAAAAAATTCTGTCCAGTCTTATCATCCAAAGAAAATAAGCATTCATATTTTGGTACGGCTCTTCCTGTACTAAGTGTAGTGTGTGTGTGTGTGTGTGTGTGTGTGTGTGTGTGTGTGTGTGTGTGTAGAAGTCATATCTTTCCTTGTAATATGCTTTTGCAGCCTTTTACATTAAAGTTTGAAGCTCTCTGACAATTTATTATTTGTGTAGTGAGTTGTTCCATATCTGCCTTCTATGAACTAAAATTTTCTGGAGAAAAGTGTTTTTATTGCAGCCAATCCCATTATCAGGATAATAGTAGGTACTCACTAAATATTCGGCTGTGAGCCGGGCGTGGTGGCGCACGCTTGTAATCCCAGCATTCGGGAGGCTGAGACCGGAGGATCCGGGTTCGCGGCCAGCCTCAGCTACCTAGTGAGGCACTCCACAACTTAGTGAGACTCGGTTTCAAAATAAAGAAAAAAAAATAGGGCTGGGGGTGTAGCTTGGCGGTAGAATGCCCCTGAGTTCAATCCCCAGTACCACAAAAAAAAAATTAATAAAATAAAATAAATATTCGACCGTGCCAAGACATGCAAATAGTAATAACAAAATCCAGGAGGAGAGAATGACTCAGGGAAGAGGGACTGCGTGACCAGGTTACAGCAACTTTATAAAAGTGAGATACATTGTCTCATTAGATTAAGGTTAGATATGCCGCAAATAATGAAACCAGAGCCACTCACTGTGTTGAAATGTAAATGGCAAGCTAGGTAAGGCTGGAAGTTTGGATAGAAACAGACGGCTTGTTTTTTATACTTTTATCGGTGCACTGTAGTCTCACATCATAACGTAGTTCGGAATGACAGGGGCCGGGCGTGGTGGCGCACGCTTGTAATCCCAGCATTCGGGAGGCTGAGACCCGAGGATCCGGGTTCGAGGCCAGCCTCAGCTACCTAGTGAGGCCCTCCACAACTTAGTGAGACTCGGTTTCAAAATAAAGAATAAAAAATGGGGCTCGGGGTATAGCTCGGAGGTAGAATGCCCCTGAGTTCAATCCCCAGTACCGCAAAAAAAAAAAAAAAAAAAAAAAGAAGACAGGGATGTGCACACAGCACTTGGTGAGCCTCCTGCGGGATGTCTACTCCCTCTCCTTTCCCATACTTGATACTGAGATTGACAGTGGTGTTCTCACGTATGTATGCGTGACGTCCGGGGGAAGCGTTTCCTTCGTTGCTCTTCATTCTCCTCCCTCCCGTTCCCCAGATCACCTCTCTGGCTCCACTGAGGTTCTCTTCCTTTGCCTAAAGCCCCTCTTGTACCCCGATTATGCCCCAGCTGGTCCCTGGAGGAACACCATCCTGACTGAGGTTGTCCCAACCCAAAGCTATTTGCGTTTGGATATTCCAGGGGCGTTCACACTCTACCTGGGGAGGGAATAAAAGACATCACTGGATGATAATAACAGAAAAACGATGCCAGTTCTGTAGCATGGCCTCATTCTTTATTTAATAAAAAAAAAAAAAAAAACAAGCATCATGTGATTTGGCACAAAGCTGGCAGGTGGAAAGGCTCTATGGCAGGCATTGGCGGGAGCTCCTGGGGAGGGGGCTGCGTCCTGGTGGCGAGCCCTGTCCTGGGCATGCAAGCACAGCCAGCTAGCCAGAGGGCTCCGCACTCAGTGCCGCAAAAGCATCGCTGCACGGCGAGGCGCACGCTTTTCTCTGCACCTTTGTGGACCATCCACAATTTTAGAAGGGCGCAAATTACTTTGAGAAGCAAAAAGGAACAATGAAGGCTTTTCTGTTCAGAAGGGCCATGTTTGTTTAAGGAGAGAGAGCGAAGGGTGAGGCACAGTGACATCGTGTGTTCCCCGGGAGACCATGAGTCCTTTGTTAGTGCCCGGTCCCAGCACAATCCGAGCAGGGCTGGGGCGGAGGGCTCCTGAGGAAGACACTGCGGGAGGGAGGGGAGTGGGTCCCGGCGGAGCCTGTGGAGCCTGACTCCAGGCTCTCTGGGGTAGCTGACCCTCTGCTTGCACACCTGCAAAATGGGCACAACCCCGCATTGCATCAGGATGACATGACAGAATGTGTAGAACAAGTTCAGCCTGTACCGAGCACAGAGCGGGGTTGACAATGATATCACCGACGGGGACCAGGGAAGTGGCCTCGCTGGTGGCTTCCACAGGGACAAAGCCACAGCGAGGGGACAGCGCAGGACCTCACAGGGCTGTCATTTGCACTCTTCTTTGCCGTCCTCTTCATCCTCTTCCTTTTTTTTTTTTTTTCTGTATGTGTGGAACTGGGGGTTGAACTCAGGGGTATTCTACCTTCAAGCTACACCACAAGCTCTATTTTTTTTTTTTTATCTTTTGAAACAAGGTCTCCCCAAGTGGCTGAGGGTTTTGCTAAGCTGCTGAGGCTGGATTCGAACCTGCAATCCTCTTTGTCTCAGCCTCCCAAGTACTAGGATTACAGCTGTGTGCCACCGCACCCAGCTAAGCTTTCTTCTTTTAAGGAACCAGAGCTGGGGCAGCTGGTTCCTTGTCCTTCTTCAGCCTCCCCTGGAGCTCTGCCAGCCAAGTGCTAATTCCTGGAGGCGGCAAAGGATCACTGGAACCAAGTTCGGCAGACAGAGCAGGAGCTGCCCGAGGATGGGGCACCTCCACCCAGACAGGAATCTTGCAACAGACTGACCCCACACATCTGTGAGCATCTGGCAACAGAGTCAGCCCTGGGGAATCACCCACACACAGCTCAGTGAGTTCCATTCAGAGCTTTCTGTCCCCTAAACCAAATTAGAAATGAGGCAGCAGACTGGCTGACGACAACCCGCCATTTCTTTTGCTCTTGCCTTTAAAATAAAAGAATATCCACAACACGTGGGGGAGGTTATGATGTGCTGGGCACTGTGCGGAGGCCTTTAGTGGAATAAGCTTATTCAATTCTTCCAACAGCAGATGTCAATTAGGATCGGGATAAAGAACAGGGAGTAAAATCGCAGTGGCTCAAGGAAGAAAGCAGTTTACTTCTCTCTGGTGTTAGACAAGTTCAGATAACTGGTCCAGGATATGGGTCAATGATTCCTGGCCGTGTCTATCTTGAGGCTAGGCCAGCTTCAGTGTGTGACTTTCTCCTTGTGGACCAACAGAGCTGCTTGAGCTCCTGTCTCGAAACCACATTCCCCGGTCAGCAGGAAGGACAAAGGAACAAAAAAGAAAGAAGAAGAAGAAGAAGAAGAAGAAGAAGGAGGAGGAGGAGGAGGAGGAGGAGGAGGAGGAGGAGGAGGAGGCCTCACACCTCTCTTCTAGGTTTATATTAGTTTTTCAACTCTGTAGCAACATACCTGAGGAGTCTATCTTTATAAAGAAAAGAGGTTTATTTAGCTCACAGTTGGAGAGGCCCAGAGTCCAAGGTCAGGTGGGAGAGGCAATAGCAGGTGGTATCCTATCACAGAGGCAGCACAGATGGGAAGAAGCCATCACATCACCCAAGAGGAAGCTGGAGAGAAACCAGGATCCCCAATCCCTTCTTAGGGGGCTCCCCAAAGCCAAGGGCCTTCTGATAGGCCTCCTTTTAAAAATCCACATCATGCCCCAAACTGTATCCCTGTGGAGCTAACCTCCAACACTAGAACTGTTGGAGACACATTCAAACCATATCCAAGCCATTGCAGGTCCTTCCAGGAATTTATAGGGGACATTTCTCATGTCTCCCTGGGAGAGTGAGGGACTATCTCTAGCAGCGGAGAGGGCTGGGAAAATCAAGGAAGGAAATAGAAAGGTGGCTATCAGGTGGAGGAGGGCAATCACAGTCACAGGTGCAGGGCCTCTTCTCAGATGAGGAAGCTGAAACTCAGAGGGGAAAGTGGGCCTCAGAAGTCACCTAGAAGGAATGCAAATTTAGCACAGCCACCATGGGAATGGGTACAAAAGTTCCTCAAAAGATTGAAACTAGATCGACCCTGTGATTGAGCTGCCCCGCTCCTGTGGACATACCCAAAGGAGTTCAAGCCAACAGACTATAGTGATACCTGCACATCTGTGTTTACCACGGCCCAATTCCCAATAGCCAAGTTCTGGAATCAGCCTAGGTGCCTGTCAATGAATAAATGGATAAAGAAACTGGTATGTGTCTGCAATGGAGTATTATACTCCCATAAAGAAGAATGTAGTCATGTTGTTTGCAGGAAAATGAGGGAAACTGGTGATTATAATGTTAAGTTAAATAAGTCAAACTTGGACAAGCGCTGCATGTTTTGTCTTGTATGCAGAATCTGGGGGCAGGGGAAGCCTTGTGAAAGTAAAAAGGAGACTGTTAGAGAAGAAAAAGGTGATTGGGGGGAGGAGGGAGAAGCAGAGGATTAGGGGTGGCAGACATGATCAAAGCATATTATATGTATGTGAGAACATACCATCAGGAACCCACTATTCTGTATAATAATTATGCGTTAATTTTTTTTTAAGTCAGCCAAATAGTATGTGGCAGAGTCAGGAGTCCAACCCATGTCTATCAGACTGAAATACCAGGTCTTTTGAAATCTCTATAAAAAGATACAGAGGAGAAGTTCCACAAACAATACTCCCACGGAGAGACACCTTCAGAATCACAGGCTTCCGGGCTTGGAGTTACATGCAGAGCTTCATGCCTGAGTCGTTTTTGACAACTGAATCCAGATTCCCCAGGAATCCATTGTTTCTGTCAAGGCTGCGTAAGTCTTAATTACAGCAGCCTGAAGATTACCACATCTGCAGGATGCAGGGGCAGGTGGAGAATTCCACTTAGAATGACCCTTCCTGCTGAGTTAAACCAGGCAAAGAGGAGGATTCTACCAGCCAGCCCAGGGAGGACACCAGAAAGTCCTTTTCCGGGGGGGGGGGGGGGGAGGTAGGAGTGTTTTATGGGGGCCCCCCGTCTTCTGCCTTCTCTAGTTTCAGGATACACAAATAAGCACAGTTGTTTGTATAGCCTCACAGAGCCAGGAGGAAATGAAATCTTAGAGGGGTCAGTGGAAAGGTCAACTTCAAGGTCAACCCATTGTTCAATATTGACATACTGCGCCCCCTGCAGGTGCAACCAGAGAAGGCTCTGTCTCTCTTCTTCCCCCTAGACTGTGGTGCGAATCACCTGCTAGGAGAAGAGATACAATAAGCCTTCCTATCCATAGTTATTCATCCTCAGATTCAACCAACCACAGATTAAAATATCCAGAAAAACAAAAAGCAACACAAATCAAAACAATACAGTGTAACACTATTTACACAGCAGTTGCATTGAATTAGATATTATGAGTAAATTAAGTAATATAAGTAAACCAAGATATTTTAAAATATGTGTAGACTATATGCAAATACGATGCCATTTTATTTAAGAGATTTGGAGTTTTTGTTGTGTCTTCGAGGGGGAAGATACTAAGGGAAGAATTCACAAATGGGAAGGGTCCTAGGTAAGCCACTTCACCCATGAGTGGATGACAAGGAAATGTCTCATAATGCCTTTGTCACTTGGTAGAGAACTGTGTAGGAACTATTTTACAGCAGAGGAATCAGAGGCTCAAAGACAAGAGTAGCATGGTACAACTGCTTTGGAAATGTATTTGCCAGTTTGTAATAAAGTTAATTCAAATTTTATACTATGCAACCCAGCAATTCTACTCTGAGTCATTTGCCCAAGGGAAGTGAAAATGTACCTACACAAAAAGATTTTCACAGGAAACAACCCAAGTGTCCATAAACAAAAGAATGGTTAAGATTAGTTAGGAGCCCATACCATGGAATACTACTTAGCAATAAAAATACGGAATTACTAATGTATGCAACAGTATGGCTGAATTGCAGTGAAATTATTTCAGTTGAACATAAGAGGCTGGACCTACAAGAGCATGTCCTGCGGGATTCTCTGTTCATGAGTAAGCAAAGTGACTTTATGGCATAGAAATGAAAGCAAACTGACTCGACGGCGATAGGAATGAAACGAAAGCAAACTGACTCGCCGATAGAAATGAAAGCAAAGTGACTCAATGGCAATAGAAGAGAGTAGTGCCCCCCTTTCTATAGGGGAAAGAATGCTGAAGGAGAAAGGAACAAGGGATTTCATCTTAGCTGACCTTGTGGCACTTCCCAGGGTGTCGAATTTGGCAAAATTATTTGCAATTTAAGATTACTGCATTTTTCTGTATGTAAATTAAGCTTCCACGGAGTATGGGGGAAGGAATCCATTGAGAGGTAGGTGAAGTGAGTGCCTTGTTACATAGCCCAGTGACTGAGCTATGCCACAGACCGGCAGGCAGCCTAAGCCACGCAGTGAAAGATTGGCACGGACTCTTTTGCAAGGATTAGGGAGCCTCTCTGCAGGCCACACATGTCTCTGAGCTTTCTCCCTGGGCCAGGCTCTGGACTGGCGATGGGGTAAAGATGGACACCATCGCCGGGCGTGGTGGTGCACGCTTGTAATCCCAGCATTCGGGAGGCTGAGACCGGAGGATCCGGATTTGTGGCCAGCCTCAGCTACCTAGTGAGGTACTCTGCAACTTAGTGAGACTCGGTTTCAAAATAAAGAATAACAAATAGGGCTGGGGGTATAGCTCAGAGGTAGAATGCCCCTGAGTTCAATCCCCAGTACCGCCAAAAAAAAAAAAAAAAGATGGACACCATTCTGTATGATGAAAAATTTGTCCTGGGACAGAAACAAGAAGACGTCCCAGGGCTGCATGGTACCCAATGGAGGAGACCAAGTCGAAATCACTGGGAAGAAGGGATAGTGAAGTTAGGGTTAGGGAAAGGAGGAATTAGATGTGGGGAGAGAAGATGAGGTCCATCCTGGGGAGGAATTGTTAGTAACACAGTCACCCCTGGGGTTTGGAGTGGGGATAGTAAGTGGTAAAAATGTCACTAATAAAAGCAATTAGATAACTTAACACTTATATGCAACTACTCTGTACCAAACACTCTCTATATAGTAACTCATTACATTTTCACAAGGGAACTGGGTGTGGTGGCACATGCTTGTAAATCCCAGTACTTGGAAGGTGGAGACAGAAGGATTTCAGGTTCAAGGACAGCTCCAGTAATATAGTGAGACTCTCAGCAACCAAGCAAGATGCTATTTTAAAATAAAAAATAAATAGGACTGGGAGTGTAGCTCAAAGGTAGAATTCCCCTTGGTTCAATCCCCAGTATCACACACACACACACACACACACACACACTTACAAGGTCTCTGTGGAGTATACCATCCTCATTTTTCCAATAATAAAATTGAGGCATAGACAGGGGAAGAAACCTGCCGTGGGTCACACAGCTTGTAAGTAGCAAGTACAAGAGCCAGTTTAGCTGGGTATAGAACCTGTGCTTACTCCACTGAACTGAGAAACTAACAAAGTGGGAGGGTCCAAGCACACAGGTCCTTATTGGTCATTTTAAGCTTCCATCCTGCAAACCATGTGACCTGTGGGCCTTAGATCCTCTGTGAGTTTCAGTTCCTGTAAAATACAGATGCTAATAATTACTACTTTAGAGTGTAACGAGGCCCAAAGTGGAGAAAGAGTGTAAAGCCACTGGCAAAAAGTCTGGCTCGTAATAAATACATGAAAAAAAAATGTTCGGCATTATTATTAGCAATCAGGGAGCTGTAAATCAAAATTACACTGAAATTTCATCTAACACCAATTAGAATGGCACTCATCAAGAACTCAGAGAACAATAAATGCTGGTGAGGATGTGGACAAATAGGAACTCTTCTACACTGTTGATGGGATTGCAAATTAGTGCAGCCGCTATGGGGATCAGTGTGGAGATATCTCAGAAAACTAGGAATGAATCCACCATACAACCCAGCTATACCGCTTCTGGGTATATTTACAAAGGGATTGAAATCAGGACATTATAGTGATACATGCATATCCATGTTCATAACAGTACAATTCTCAAGAGTCAAATTATGGAACCAGCCTACGTGTCCATCAACAGATGAATAGATTACAAAATTGTGGTATATACACACAATGGAATTCTACTCGGCAATAAGGAAGAACAAAATTGTGTCACTTGCAAGAAAATGGATGGACCTGGAGAACATTATGTGAAGTGAGATGAGCCAGTCACAGAAAGTGAAGGGTCTTATGTTTTCTCTCATATGCAGAAGTGAGGGAGTAATCGGGATATAAGAGGGACTTTAGATAAAGGAGAAACCCAGTAGAGTAATAGAGGGGACGTAGGGGAGTGGGGGGAGGGGGAAGAACAATTAATGAAGGGATCACTTCCACCGACGTCATGCACATATGTGAAATCACCAATGCTAGCCGGGCGTGGTGGCGCACACTTGTAATCCCAGCATTTGGGAGGCTGAGACCGGAGGATCCAGGTTTGCAGCCAGCCTCAGCTACCTAGTGAGGCATTCCACAACTTAGTGAGACCCTGTTTCAAAATAAAGAATAAAAAATGGGGCTGGGGAATGTAGCTTGGAGGTAGAATGCCTCTAAGTTCAATTCCCAGTACCGAAAAAAAAAAAAAAAGAAATCACCAATGCCGATCTCAACATTATACGTGGGGGCAGGGGAGGCAGCAGGGAAGAAGATGAAGCTTACCCAGTGGTATGTGCAAGCATGTCCCTACCACTCTGAACTACATTATGAGGTGAGCTGCAATGCAACAATAAAATAGACATGCCTGGCTTGTATGACACCGTCATATCTATATTCTATCCAATTCTAGCTAATCACATACTACGAACACACGAGGACCTACTATGTGTGAGTGAATATTCCACTAAAGGCTTTTAAAGAATAACTTCATTTAACCTTGACAGCTGCCTGTGACCAGGTGCCATCAGCACCACAGATCCCATGAAGGGAGGGAGGGAAGGGAGATTTGTGCAACTTGTCCAAGGAGATAATGTTGTCGGCAAACCCCAGTCCAGAGTTCCAGTCCAGAGCTCCAGGCTCCAAGGCACCCATCCCAATATGGCGCCCTCCAGTTGGAGCCACTGATCATAAAAAGTCCAACAGCAAATCAAGATGAGCCGAGAGCGTAAAATACACACACCAGATTTTGAAGACTTTGTTTGCGAGATCTCATTAATAATTTTTTGTATCAATTATGTGTTGGCATGGTAATATTTGGATGTACTGGATCAAAGGAAAGAGGCTCTTAAAACTAATTTTACTGGTTTCTTTTTAAATTTTTTTTAAATGTGGCTACTAGAAAATTTAGGATTACAAGTGAGGCATGCATGCTATTTCTAATGGGCAGCTCCTCCTGAACTGCTATGCTACTTGGTACTATGGGTGAACCTGTACACGTCTCCCAGCCTCTGCCCCTAGGTCCTTCAGATGCTGCTGCATTTGAACCTTGGTCTATGTGCTGATGAGTTAATCCCCTTATCCCTAAAGCCAGAGAGATAGAGAGACAGAGAGACAGAGACAGAGAGACAGAGAGAGAGAGACAGAGCTGTACACATCCTTTTCAAAGGCACTTCCTGCTGGGCTTCCTATTCACCATTTTTAACATCCTGCACTCTGAGGTGTGTGTGTGGGAAGCAGCAGAGGGGAATGCCAACACAGACACGCCACTCTCCACCCCCTCTCCTGCTGGTCTCTTCATCTGATGTCACATGAGCCCTACAGTTCCAGGTTCTAGCCCCTGGCAAGGTTACTGAAACTGAGATCCTCTGTCCTCCCTCTCCTAGGGAAAATAAAAAAAAAGTATTCTAATTAAAGCTGGGAAGGCCCTGGGAACAACAGAGCCGGCGCCAGGGCTGAGGGATGTAATTCAATTTGGAGCGTAAAGAGCAGAACTTGGCTCTTGCGGTTACCGAGCGTGTCGGAGGGCAAACGTGATCCAGAGAGGAACTGGGCTCATGGGGTCGGCCCAAGTGGGGGCAGAGTGGGGGCTGGGGTGGAGGGACAGGGAGAGGCTTTCTGAAGCTGGGGCTTGGGGGCGGAGCAGGTGACATCACAGGGTTTGAGGACCCAGATGCTCCTGTGAAGACCAAACAAGGTAATGCAGAGGAAGTGTTTGGCTCAGGGCCTGGCGCAGAGTAAATGCTCAATTAAAAGGGAAACATTCAGCCGGGCTTGGTGGCACATGCTTATAATCCCAGCATTTGGGAGGCTGAGACCGGAGGATCCGGGTTCGCGGCCAGCCTCAGCTACCTAGTGAGGCTCTCTGCAACTTAGTGAGACCCTGTTTCAAAATAAAGAATAAAAAATAGGGCTGGGGGTATAGCTCGGAGGTAGAATGCCCCTGAGTTCAATCCCCAGTACTGCAAATAAATAAATAAGTAAATGGAGCCATTCTCTGTTATTTTTGCTCCTTCCCACCCCCACGGTGACCTTGAACATCATCAGTGATGCTGTTCTCAGCAGATGCCTGGAACTACCCAGAATCCTCGGTTCCTGAGAAGATGTCCTTGGCAGGTAAGGGAAGTTCTGAGGAAGGACTAAGGGGAGGGTTGCTGCTCTGATTTCTAGTCTTAAGAGTCATCAATGGAACCAGCCAGGCAAATAAGCTAATAATAATTAGCTAATAATTACCCGAACCTTTTGGGCTGGGAACCAAAGGTAAGGTGCAAAGTCCTGGGTGCCAAGTCTCTTGAAGAAAAGGAATAATTTATGCTTATGCTTTCTTTCATGGTAGGGGTGAGGGGGGGAGAGGAAGGAGACTAGAAAAACTCTTGAGAAGAGGAAGAGAAAGCAGCAGTGGGGCCAGAGGCTGAAGTCAGGTGTAGGAAAACAGTTGTGAACCATCTCTCACCACCCTCAAGCCCAAAGAGTGTCACTCGAGAAACATTTAAAAAATCCCGGTGCCCATTTTGAAGCTGTTTTGCATTAAAGCAAAGCTCAGCCCTCCACTGCCTTCCACCCACTCCTTTGAAAACTGCTGAAAATCTGCAGCATTCAGAAATGATTCATAGGATTGATTGTCTTTCTCTTTTTTTAAATGGGACTGGCGCAGGAAGCTGAGTTGGTGTGTGGAGTGACGTGGGGCCCCATGGCTCAGGAAGGGAGAACCATGGAAACGTGGATCCTTCTGAAAGGAGGCAGAAATCTCCAGGGGTGTGTGTGTGGGGGGGATCTGAAATCCCTGGCCCACCGCTGAGCTGCCCCTCCCCAAAAAAAATCCTTCTCCAAGGTAGAAACATTCCAGAGACGTTGGGGTCCTTCCTCTTGGTCTGCGGCCAGCTCTGTATCAGTTGAATTTTTTTCAATGAAAATATAATAAATGAAAAAGAAGGAAAACCACAGACGGATTCTAACTTAAAAGTCAGAGGAGGATAAGTGGGAGGGGGGCTAGAAAGATCACAGAAAGGAAACATGAGCTAAGCAACAGGCCTGCAGAAGGCTGGGGCCAGGCAGTGCCCTCACAGCAGGAATTCTGCGCTCTCGTGGAGGACAGGTGTGTTAACTCGACATGTCCCTGTGTCTTTCTGCTCATGATTGACTCAGATTTCTGCTTGGCAAAGCCAGAGTTCCATGGTCACCCCAGAGGTCGGTGAGGAGGACACAAGTCTGTTTTTGTAGCCCTGGTGGCATGACATGACATGGTAGGGTAGAGGAACAGTTCCCCAAGAAAGGGGATGTTGTTCCCAGAATAAGGAGAGACAGAATACTGGGTGGGTGTGCTGACATGCTCGCATGCCCATGCACACACACACACACACACACACACACACACACACGTGCGCACGTGCATTACATTTCACCCTTTCACTGCCCCGCACCCACTTTCTTCCCATATAGACAAACTCATGCATCACATAATACAAGGATTCCACACACAACCATAAACAGTTTCATCCCTTCTGCAATGAGAAAAAAAAGGCAAATTAAGCAGCCCTCGTGTTTATCTGGAAGGATCGCTTTCAGGAATAAGAGTACCCACTTCAGAAAGCTCTGAGCATGGCCATGGGGGCGCTGAGTAGGAGATCACCCTCAGGTTACGATGGGTGTCACTCTCCTGCGCAGCAAGTCGACCCCGGGCCCGGGGGAGGTGGGGCCCATTCAGGCCACCCATCTGGGCCGCTGGCTACAGCAGAGAGAAAGCAACGTAACCAGGTAGGGACTTCGTCCAGCCCTCGAAACATGCTATCTTGCCGTACTTGGAATCATCCGTGAGCACACAAACTGCTACCTTCTCATGCGTCCCGACGTGCTCAGGGCTCCAGAAGGAAGTCAAGGCATAAGGACAACAGAGAGAAGTAGTAAAAGATAAGGGCTTTGGCATGAGACTTGAACAAGGTTCAAATTCAGGCTGGCTGTGCAACTTGGCCAGGGCTGAATCATGTGGAACCTCAGCTTCCTCAACTGTGAAATGGGTCTATGTCTACTCCGGCAGGGTTGCTCTGAGGAGGAAATGAACTCACGCACGTAACATACACGAAACAGTGCCCAGCACAGGGGAAAAGCTGGATAAATGTTCATTACAATAATTCTGTCTTGATGGGAAAAAAACAAAAAAAAACCCTGAGATCAGGGAAGAACAGCAACTGGTCCAGGATGGCATAGCAGCTCATCAAAATTCATAAAGCAAACGTAGGGGAGAAAGGAAGGACCGGGCTAGCAGTCTTCAGTAGAAATATAAGGAGAGTAATTTCAGATTTTCGTATGGCCACATTGGGAAAAAAAAAACCAGGTGAAATTAATTTTAATAATATGCTTTTTTAAACCTGATACATCTCAAATGTCATTGCAACATAAAATCAATAGGAAAAAGTATTAGTGAGTTCTTCCTTTTTGCCGTACTACATCTTGGAAATCTGGCTTGGACCTTTTAATACTTAGGGTATATTTTACTTTGTAGCTGGTGCGTTGTAAGGACCCCACAACCACATGTCGCTGCCGTATCGGACAGGACGGTGTGAGACAATTTAATCTCACATGAATGGACCCCCCCCCCAGTCACCCCATGAGGTATTCATAACTCCATTTTGTCGAAGAGGAAATGAACCCTGGGAGGTTAAGTGACTCCGCCAAGGTCACACTGCCAGAAAGCACGCAACCGGGTTTGGGGTTGTCCAACTTTTTCCAATATCGCCTTGTCAGGCTCCAGATCCTTCCGGCCGCCCTGTCTCGGGTTGTCTACCCTCAAGCCATTGATTACCACCGTGATTTATGGTCCTCCTGCCAGGCAGCCCCGGAGACATAATTAATTCGTTTCTGCTGGTGGAGGCCTGCCCGGACACCCTCGCCTCCCCACACTGCCTTTGCTGCTGGCTCGATCGATGGCCAGCCCATCAATGGTGCCGAGGAGTAACCTACAGCTGCAGTTAGATTCGCTTAATCAGGCACTTGCTCAGAGCGGCCCATTTGACAATTTTATTGGGTCGAGACATCATATTTCAGCGTCTGTTTCCACCCTGGATTCTTGCTCCTGCATCAGACGGCGTGAACGTTGGATTTGCTGCTTTACGTGTTACGACAGGGTCCTGTAAAGGAAATCTGTTGGAGTTCAATTGATTATATGACCTGGAAGGGGTCACCTGTCAACCAATGGTCACTTATTGGGCTCCATCTGTGTGCTGGGTTCTCAGGATTACTGATAACAATACCATTAATTACCGTCATGTGTCACCTAATGACGCGGATATGTTCTGAAAAAAAATGTGTCGTTAGATCATTTTATCTTCGTGAACATCGTAGAGCGTCCTCACACAAACGCAGATGGCAGAGGTCATCTTGCTGCGGCCTCTCGTCGTAATCAACAGACAGTAAACACGGGGTGTCTGAGGCTGCGGCTGGCTTGACGTGGCGGGCTGTTGGACAGTCAACATTTTATACAAGTAGAAGGAGTAACTCTAAAATCATGATGAAAAGGATACTAAAATTTATAACCCTAAAATAATAATGATAAAAGCCTAGTATGGCAAACATATCAGCCAGCAACGTAGTCGTTTGTTATTGCTCGCTGAGTACTGGGTACCGTACAGAGGTGCGTGTGTGCCACATTTACACAACTGTTAGTGCAGGATGGCCTACACCAGCAGCGCCACAAACACACGAGTAGCTGATTGCATGAGGCTGGCTATGGCGACGCTAGGTGATGGCAGTGTGGAGCCTCATCCTCCTCTTTCTGGCCCACTGACCTGTATGCAGCCCATCGCCGCCTTAAACGCTATGATGAGTGCATGTACATAACAGTCTAGAGCAGCTGACATTTGTCTTGCCCTTTCTGCTTTCCAAGTATCGCCCTAAAATGTTGCACCTACGCTGTCCAACTGCAGGATGGGTGTTGTTGTTATTATTATTATTATTATTATTTTTTTTTTGCGGTACTGGGGATTGAACTCAGAGGCATTCTACCTCCGAGCTACACCCCCAGCCCTATTTTTTATTCTTTATTTTGAAACCGAGTCTCACTAAGTTGCGGAGTGCCTCACTAGGTAGCTGAGGTTGGCTGCGAACTGGGATCCTCTGGTCTCAGCCTCCCAAATGCTGGGATTACAAGCGTGCGCCACCACGCCCGGCTTATTATTGTTGTTGTTGTTATTATTATTATTATTATTATTTCCATTTTACAGAAGGGGAAACTGAGGCCATGAAAGAAAAGAGACTTTGCCAAGGAAGCCACGCCGAAGCAGCTTGGGAAAGGCAGCCAAATCGTAGCGGCACTAAGGGAGCCAAGCCTCTGGCTCAGAAGCCTTGCAGTCTTACCCTGAATCAGAATTCCTGGGGATCTGGGTACAGCTGCACATTTACTAGGTTCCCTGGGTGATCCTGACGGACACAAAAGTTTAAGATACACTCTTGAGCTGCTAATAAAATGTTTAAAAGGACATTTAGTAAACATTCCTGGAATTAAGGAAGAAGAAAGTAAGAGGGAAATAAAAGTGCTCAGATAGCATTAGGAATTGGAGAAAGAATTCTACTCCCTGTGCATCCTGCTCTGACAGACAGCCTCGGGTCAGGGAGGGGTCTGAGGGTCCAGCCTTCCCTTGGGTGTGCCTGGGGAGGGCGGAGGGTGAGACCTCTGGGTTTTTAGCGCCCAGCACAGGGAGCGTCTGAATCCAGTCCTGAGACACCTGTGACAAGGGTGACTGGGGAACAGAATAACCCAGGTGCCAGGTGAGTCCTAAAAATGGTCTCATAAATCCCAGCCTAGTGCGTGATTTACTCAGATTTTCATCACTATTGTGGAATACCTGATGCAGGTTACTTATAAAGAAGGAGAAGTTTACATCAATTGCAGTTTTGGAGGTTCAGGATCACGGCACTGGCACCAGCTTAGAACTTAGCTGCGCCATCATGGTGGATGGCAACGGTGGGAACCCACACAGAGGTAGCTGCACCTCCAGCCAGACGCAGAGAGGACTGGAGAGGCCAAGCTCAGACTTTTATAATAGCCTTCTCTTTCTTTCTTTTTTGTTTTTTTTTTCAATACTGCGGATTGAACTCAGGGGCATTCTACCTCTGAGCTACACCCCCAGCCCTATTTTTTATTCTTTATTTTGAAACAGGGTCTCACTAAGTTGCAGAAGGCCTCACTAAGCAGCTGAGGCTGGCCTCGAACCCGGATCCTCTGGTCTCAGCCTCCCAAATGCTGGGATTACAAGCCTGCACCACCACGCCTGGTTTAATAGCCTTCTCTTGATGAGCCCCTCAAGGCTCAAGGACTTCCCCTCTAGGCCCCGCCTCCTGATAGCCCCACCTCGTGGCCCAAGACAGCAATTACAACAGGTCCTTGGGGCACGCTCAACCACATCAAAACCATAGTTGTTCAATAGCAGCAGAAGGGCTCTTACGGCTGGGAGCCTGCAAGGACCTTTGGTCAAAAAAAGGGGCTTGTTGAGCAATGCCCTGGGCAAATCAATTGGTGTACAACGGAAGGACAGGTCAAAGGTGCTGCCCCTGTGGCCAGAGTGAACTCACTAGAAAGGAAGGGCCTGGTCCCCTTCACGCACCGCCATGCCTGGCTCCTGAGTACGCTCCCCAGGGAGCCCCAGTGGGGCCTACACTAGGTCTCTTTCCAGAGGCAGAATGGGGTCTGTAGAAAATTCTATTTGTGCCAGCCGGGCGTGGTGGCACACACTTGTAATCCCAGCATTCAGGAGGCTGAGACTGGAGGATCCGAGTTCGAGGCCAGCCTCAGCTACCTAGAGAGGCACTCCACAACTTAGCGAGACCCGGTTTCAAAATAAAGAATAAAAAATAGGGCTGGGGGTGTAGCTCGGAGGTAGAATGCCCCTGAGTTCAATCCCCAGTACTGCAAAAAAAAAAAAAAGAAAGAAAGAAAAAGAAATTCTATTTGTGCCCCCTCGGCATCCTTTGGCTGGGTACCATTTGCTTGTCTCCCGTGAGCCATTGCTCTGTGTGGTCAGCACCCACAGCCCCTTGCGGGAGGGCTGCCCTGGGCTCCCAGAGCCCTTTCTGCTCACCCACCTCTTAGAGAACCTAAAGTGCCCGAGTATTCCCACCCTCCCGGATAGCCCTCAACTAACGCCAGGCTGGGGTAGGGAGAAGGAGAGCTGCACCCTCGGGCTGCCGAGCCCCTGATCTAGGAGACTCTGAGTGCCGTCTCTGTCCCCTTTCTGGAACTTGCTAGACTCCAGCCCTTGCCTGCTCCTCGGTCCGTTTTTCCTGAGTCTACTCCCCCTTACATCACTTTTATGTGAATTCTCAGCTCGGCATCCGAATGCAACAGGTGCTCCAAATAAAACTCAGTCTAAGGATAGAGAAGAAATGTCTAGCTCCATTTTCGTGCTTGTCGTTGTTTGTAGACGAAGGTTTACAAAGCCTTGTCTTATTAGTGAAGACCGTAATAGAGTTACTTCTTTTTTGCACATTTCTGTGAATGAGCTCACGAAGCCCATGAGTTGGAAAGCATGGTTAGCTCTGTTTTACAGGTTCCAAGAGGTGTGAACTACTCCCCGTTCAAGGGCTGCAAGCAAAGGAGCATTGGGGCCAAGAAGATGGAGGCCTGCTCAAGTCACCAACTCTAAGCCTAGGTCTGATCAAAGTCCCATACTCTGAGCAGAAGAGTTAAGGGACTTTGGAGACGTGGTCACTAAGCTGGGGTGTCCTGAGCTTCTCCTCCGCAGGCAGTCCTAGACTGGAGGATGTAAGAAGAGCCGGCCTCCCAGGCACCCACGCTCAGAGAACAACAGGCCCCGAGTTCAAATCCCCAATTTTGTACTTGACTGCCTCTCTGAGCCTGAGCTTTCTCACATAGAAAGTGGACTTAATGCTTATTCAAATTGCAAGCCACCTGTCTAGTGATCCAGGGATCTGGATGTTGATCCCTGCCTCTAAGAATCTTAAAAAGCCCCTGCCAAATTTACTTCAAAATATATCAAAAGAAGAAAAAGGAGGAGGGAGAGAAAGAGAAGGAGGAAACTTCAATTGATGGACATATGAGAAAGCAGGGAAAATTAAGTGCAGGTGGTAGAATCTGATGATGGATAAAATTCTTTCCATTTGATATAGGTTTGAAACTTTATAATAAAATGCTAAGAGAGAAACCCTCCAAATTCATTCTCTTCTGATGCAAATGGCGCCTGTCTCCTTCTTTGACATCACTTTTAGGGGAGGAATGAGACAGGCTCCCCACTGTTTATCTTTCCAAGATTCCTTCTCTGAGCTACTTCAGTCTTCTCTTTACATTCTCCTTTTGTTTGACACTTGTCCGGATCAGAGAGCGTGTTCCCTACCAGATTGTCACCCAGGAAGGCCGAGTTTGACAATATGATGTGAGATCAGGCTGCCAAGACTTGGGAGAGAGGCAGAGACCGGTGTCACCAGGCACAAGATGTATCTCGCGGCCATCAGCTCTGACTTCTCTGTGGGGCCCCGAGATATTTTCCGGTGCTTCGGAAACCATTCCCATTCATCACCCTTTATGCTTCTGATTCATCTGGCAGGCAAGACAAGTCATTTTACGTTGCAGCGAGAAAGAGGCCTTTTATGGTCCTCTGAATCAGTGGGCTGTTTATTCTTCCTCTCCAAAGGTTTCTGTCAACTCGTGCTGGAGCTGCCCAGGTTCACCCGAAAGTGCTTGCCTCCAGCAGACAGGGCCATGAAAGTGCCACAAAGCTCGTCGGTCACTGCCCAGGCCCAGGGAGATGGCCGCACGGTAGTCACAATAACAGGGGTCACGGCTAACGAGGTCCCTTTACATCGGAGGTCCCCAGGAAATGACAAGAGGACATTGGGCATTAGACAAGGGCTGCAGCGTGGGGAACCAGAGAGTTTATTTTTCCCCCTTTTTATGATACAAAACATTTCTCTTTGGAGAGTTCAGTGCCCAACACTCAGTCACTTCAGCATGAAGCCTGAACCATCGTAAGTATTGAACACATCTTTTTGAATGAATAAAGGAGGGGAAAATATATATATATTTTGTTGTTGTTGTTGTTGTTTGGTTTTTTTGTGTGTGTGGTACTGGGGATTGAACTCAGGGGCATTCTACCTCCGAGCTATACCCCCAGCCCTATTTTTTTTATTCTTTATTTTGAAACTGAGTCTCACTAAGTTGCGGAGTGCCTCACTAGGTAGCTGAGTCTGGCCACGAACCCGGATCCTCCGGTCTCAGCCTCTCAAATGCTGGGATTACAAGCGTGCACCACCACTCCCGGCTGGGAAAATATTTAAAAAGTGCATTTTTCCTCATGGATTAACAACATAATGTTAGATCTGGGTGTGGTGTTACATGCCTGTAGTCCCAGCTACAGGGGAGGTTGAGGTAGGAGGACCACTTAAGCAAGGAGTTTAAAAAAAAGGAAACCATATTATTAGGTATCGTTTGCTGAGTCAATTGTATGCCAAATTAGCTAGATTGTTTGTGAAATGATTGCTCATTATTTTTCTCCCAGGATCTACCCCTTTGAAATGTGATTCTGCATCTTCTTCCCTTAAGAAGTGGGTCTTGCTGGGCCTGGTGGCACAGGCCTGTAATTCCAGTACTTAGGAGGCTGAGACAGGAGGATCTCAGGTTTGAGACCAGCCTCAGCAACTTAGTGAGACCCTGTTTCAAAATAAAAAATAAAATAGGGCTGGGGGTGTAGCTAAAAGGTAGAATGGCCCTGGGTTCAATCCCTAGTACCAAGAAGAAGAAAAAAAAGGAAGGGAGGGAAGAAGAAAGGAGGGAAGGAAGAGAGGGACTTTTTTCCTGTCTCTGAATCTTAATTGGCCTTGTGACTTGTTTTGATCAATAGGATGTGACAGAAGTGATTGAGCGCTGGTTCCAATTTGTACTAGCCAACTTTCCACTACTGTAACAAAATGCCTGTAATATAGAAACTTGTAAAGCAGAAAGGTTTATTTTGGCTCACAGTTCTGGAGGGAGGTCTCAGTCAATGGAGGTCAGTTGGCCTGTTGTTTTGGGGGCTGTGATGAACAGTATATCATAGTGGGAGCATGTAGCAGAGGAGGCTGCCCACCTCCTGACAGCCAGGAAGCAAAGAAAAAAAGAAGAAGGGGCTGGAGTCCCAATGTCCCCCTCCAAGGCATGTCTTCAATGACTGAATTTCCTTCTACTAGGTCCCAACTCCCAGTAACACCAAACTGAGGACCAAGCACACGGACCTTAGGGTGACACTGCTGATCCAAAGTACGGCACGATCTCAAATCTCCAAGGCCTTCTGTGTGGGTCTTCCCTTAAACTGAGCAGGGCAGAGACAAGATGACCCAGCTGGGTGCCTCCTCGATCAGCTAGCCCCCCAGCCCACCCAGCAACCAACAAAACTGAGCTGAGATCAGCAGAGACAGAGCCACTCCAGGGAACAGATCAGATTGCCAACCTCAGCATTACCGTTCCAAATGTCGGGGCTGTGTTCTTTCACATTAAAGCTGGCTGATACAAAAGCACTGTGCAACAGGCCTAATGTTGTTTAGCCCTCACAACATCCCTCCAAAGTAAGTGTGATGCATACACTTATCTGTCCTCCAAAATGTGTTCTCTTTGTTCTACAACAAGAGGGTTCTGTCAAGAACCTCTGGGACAATGACAATGTTCTCTGAGTTGTCCAATACGGTAGCCACTGGACACGGTGGCTTTTGAGCATCTGAAATGTGGCGAGTGTGATAAAAGACCTGGATCCTTATTTAATTTTTTTTTTTTTTTTTTTTTTTTTTTTGCGGTACTGGAACCTGGGGGCATTCTACCTCTGAGCTATACCCCCAGCCCTATTTTTTATTCTTTATTTTGAAACAGGGTCTCACTAAGTTGTGGAGGGCCTCACTAGGTAGCTGAGGCTGGCCTCGAACCCGGATCCTCCAGTCTCAGCCTCCCAAATGCTGGGATTACAAGCGTGCGCCACCACGCTCGGCTTAACTTTAATTAATTTAAATTTAAGTAGCTACATGTGGTTTGGGGCTACTGCTCTGGACGGTGCAATTTAGGGGTCAATCATGTCTCTGAGCCTCTACTTCCTCCCCTGTGAAAAAGAGATAACATTTGCAGTAATAATATATTGGCTAGTTGGGGATGGTGGTACGTGTCTGTAATCCCAGTGCTTGGGAGGTTGAGAGACAGGAAGATTGCAGGTTCAAGGCCAGCCTCAGCAACTTAGTGAGACTCTCAACCACCTAGTGAGACCTGGTTTCAAAAGATAAAAATAAACAAGGGCTTGGAGTGTAGCTTGGAGGTAGAATATCCCTGGGCTCAATCCACAGTGCCAAAATATATATATATATTATACATATTTATATGTAATATATAAAAAATAATATATAAAATATATATAATATATTTAATATATGATATATTATATATTATATTAAATATATTATATATTTATATGTAATATATAAAAATAATATATAAAATATATGTTATATACACTATATTTAATATATAATATATAATATATAATATATAATATATAATATATATATTATATATTTATATGCAATATATTATATTATATGTTATATTATATATAACACATATATTTTATATATATTATTTTATATATATATATGAGCTTCTATAACAAGCAGGCCCCATGGGCCAGTGGCTCCAAGGAGTTAAAAGTTATTTCTTGCCCATGTATTGGCCTAGGGCATGCTGCCTCCAAAGGATTCAGCTGATGAGTTCTGCTGTCTCCAACGCACAGCTGTTCCAGTTATCCCAACCTACCACACTGGACCACACAGAGAACACTGCTACTGTCCTGAAGGTTCTAACAGAAGGCAGTGGCAGAACACCGGGCGTGGTGGCGCACGCTTGTGATCCCAGCATTTGGGAGGCTGAGACCGGAGGATCCGGGTTCGCGGCCAGCCTCAGCTACCTAGTGAGGCACTCTGCAACTTAGGGAGACCCAGTTTCAAAATAAAGAATAAAAAATAGGGCTGGGGGTGTAGCTCGAAGGTAGAACGCCCCTGAGTTCAATCCCCAGTACTGCAAAAAAAAAAAAAAAAAAAAAAAAGTGGCAGAATCCTGATTCTAACTGGGATCTAAGGGTCTTCCAGGCCTCCCCGGTCCGCTGCCTCCTGCTCTGTAGAGTTCTTTGCAAGAGTGACCCCTCCCTCTCTCTCTCACTCCCATCATTATCATCTGCTTGTCAGAGAGGCGGGGGAAATGGGAGACTTTAATTAGACAGCAGCTGGCAAGAGGATCAATAGGAAAAAAAGAAAGTCATCCCTAAAACCTCCACAGTGAGTCATTAAGAAAATATCACTTGATTTGCCAGGGCTGGACACGCTAAGATGTAGATGTTCCCACTTCCTCAGCACAGGAGCCACCCTGGGCAAGGGTAGCCACTGGGAAAGGGGGTTCCTACTCCTCTGTTGGGGACAGTGCTGGTTCATGGGCGCCCCTCGGGTCCCAGCACCAGGGCGGTGGAGCACTGCTGGGTATATTCTCCACATCAGTTGGCTTGGGAGAGATATTAGAAGGGCGGGTGGCCAGGTGAGAGAGAGAAAACTCATGGAACAAAGACGACAAGGAGGAACTGGACATCCCAGCTCCGGTATGTCTCAAACAGAATGCATGGCTCTTCCATTGTCCTTTCCTTCATTTCTTTTCTTTTTCTTTTCTCCTCCTCCTCCTCCTCCTCCTCCTCCTCCTCCTCCTCCTCCTCCTCTTCCTCCTCTTCCTCCTCTTTCTTCCTTTTGATTTCTGGTGATGGAAATTAAATCCAGAGGTGTTCTGCCTCTATGCACCCGGCTTTTTTTTTTTTTT
>PVLC010018296.1:0-32292 GCA_004027655.1 Graphiurus murinus | reverse complement strand
ATACACTGGGTTATAGCTAATTTTGAGTAAATAAATTACTGATGAATACATTACTATATTTCTCCCCCTCAAGCATATACCTTTTAATGGTAGCATGGCAAACAAACACATTATTTGATAAAGAAATGGAAATCATGAACTCATTGATTTTCTGTCTATTCATACCCCTAGGATAAGTCAATCAAGCTTATGTTGCTCTATTAACTGTACTTTCCCATGGATTCTATTTTCCCTTCTACATTTAAATTAATAAATCCTATTTATAAATATTGTGGATAATATTTTAAGATTCTCATTTTTATTTTTTACTGTAATTACATAAAAACCAAACATATTTGTTTAATTTTATCATATAATTCAGAATCTAATTGGTAGAAACACAAATCCCAGGTCTTATCAGAATCTGAAATTGCCTATTTAATAAAAGCAATGGAAAAAAATCAATGAAAACATAAATGTGGTTTGTGCTGGCTAGATAAGTACTGTCAATTCTTATATTTTCTTTTTCTCTCAATTTTGTGGATAATAGACTAAAATTTCTACAACATTTTGAATAGCATTGACCACCCAAAGAAGTCATTAGATATCTGGGCTTATTTAGTGAGTATATAATACAGTATTTTTCTCATTTACATAGTCAATAAATCAGAGGCTCAGAAATGGAATAAGTCAGAGAATCAGGAGCAGAATTAAGGCATTAGAAGAGTTAAAATTTTAAACTTCCCATTTTGTGTCCCTGACATCACTTATTTATAGCTGGATTAATCCCAGTGTCTCTCACCTTAACTCACTGTTCACATCCATGAATTGAGGCCTGTACCATCCAGTACAACAGGCAGTAACCACATATTGCACTTGAATTGTGGTCACTTTGAAGTAAGATGTGCTGTGAGAAACTTCACTGGGTTCTGAGACTTAGAATGGAAATAACATAAAATATTTCGGTTTCTGTATTGATTGGATGTTGACATTAACACTTGGGATATATGCAGGAAGGAATAAAATATTTATTAAAATTAATTTCACCTGTTTCTTTTTACACCTTAAATTAAATACTAGGAAATTGCAAATAATGTGTGTGGTTCACATTTGAGACTTGCGTTATATATCAAATTGACCATACTGCTCAGTATTATTCTCACACACGTTTCTGTTCTTGGCTTACTCGTGTATTTATGCAAGCTATGATTTTCCTGCCTGCAACACTGACTTCTTTGAATAATGATGATGGTTCTCTACTTTGTTGATCTTTGGACAGGTCTATCCTGCATTTCCCCATTGTGCTCTGACTGTGTGGTTGTGTCCCCATAGAACATGTGCTCCAGACAAGCCTAAAACCATACCAAAACCCAGAGGGGAGCTATGTGCATGCCCTTGATCCTTGTGAAGTACAGCTCACTTGCGATGGTACCACTGATTACTGCCACTTTAAAGAACCAAATCCTCCACACACCAAAGTCAATTCTGACACAGTTAAAATAACAATTTTGTGTCAGAATAAAGTGTACTTAAAGTGTTTAAAAAACCACAGGGAGCTATTTAGTTTTATTTTAATTTATCCAAAGTCAAAAGCTAACCTAGAAATTTATACATTTTAAAAAACAAAAGCAGGAAAAGAAAACTAGCTTGTGGGAGATGGTCATATTTATAATTCGTTAATGTAATAAAAGTAATTGAGGTTTTCTATATTTTGTTTCACTTTGAAACATGAGAAGTATAAATAATACAGAAATTGTCACATCAAAATGATAGAAGAACTTTTTTTTTAAGTTTATTTTGCCTTTGATCTTCAGTTAGGATAACAGAGACCAAGCATATGCAAATACTGAGAACCATAAAAAAAAAAAAAAAAAAGAAAGAACATTAAAAGCATTGCAGAATTCTAGTAAAGTGACTTTGTCCTATGACAAATTAAATTGTTCATTTTAAAAAATCCTAACCAAATATAATTAATCCCAGTTCTTATGACAGCCATTTATGGAAGATTCACAAGTATAATGCTATTTCTATGATGATTTGTATTCTGTCACATTATTAGTTGTAGCACAAATAAAATGTATAGTTTTTATCTTTAAGATATAAATCTTAAATGTATATTTAATATTTTCTTTTTGTATCACATAACCATCTCAAAGTTTTCATTATTGTGCTAGAATAACATCTACATAGTGAATAATTTAAAAATATCAACAGAGGATACTAACATGTTTGTTTTTTTTTTCAAATTGTGCCTTATCCAAAGTAATTCATGACAAACTAAAGGAATTCTGTGGAAGCAATCTACTAAGTTTTAATATCTATTGCATAATAATTGGGCAGTAGCTTGCAATTCACTAAGGATTCAATCACAATTTAATACAAATACATTCTAAATACTGGTGAAATTTAACTGTTATCTTTCCATTTTGATATCCTCAAACTCTCACAAACTGTATGTCTTAATGTCATAATAGTATTTTAAAGAAAAACGTTGATTTCCATATGACAATAAATGTGCCTGAAAGAAAAATGGTCAATATGACTCTCCAGTGAGAAACGAATAAACCGAAGCTTGGCAGTAACTACCACAACACACAGCTGATGCAGCACAAAGTTTAAGGTTCCTCATCTCCACATCCATTCCAAGACCCTGATGTAACATTATATTAGTAATTTTGCATTTTTTTCCATAGGTGACGCAGCACAAGGTTTACGGTTCTTCATTTCCACATATCTTCCAAGATGCTAAGTGTAATATTATATCAGTTATTTTGCATTCTTTTTCTTAAAATGGACCTGAAATTATTTTAGCTCTAGCATATACACAGACCATAGAATCAAGTCAGATTCTAAGCTGATTCATTATTTAATATGTATTCCCAAAAACATAATGCAAATACCTATATTTTACTGCAGACTACTGATTATCAAATTCTATTCATATCAGTGAAAGAGAAAAACCTTAGAAACCTGTATTTTACAACATTTTCACCATTAAGAACTTTTTCTTTGGGAACATGAAGTTCAATATACATTATATAACAAATAGGTTTTACAGGTTTTACAATTTGGCTGGCTATCCATTTTCATGGGAAAAACCTCAAAGGCTCAGATGGTTTCCCCAATTCAGGGTGTGGCCTTGGAGTCTTCTCAGTTGTTGACTTCCCCAAGTTCATATTTGCTATTTTTCCCAAGAGCAAAGAAGACGAGAGGAAAGGAGTTTCTTTAAGAATGAAAATTTCATTACAATATGATTCCCAATGCTAGTTTTATCTTTCTTCATCTTATAATACATGTATATGTATTTTATTTTTAGTTATAAAAACACAAAAATATTTCCAAATAAAAGGAATATAGTGAGTGTAATAGTGCCTTTCACAAGATCCCCAGGGGGTAGTTAAACAACCAAGCCTCAAAAAGAAAAGAATAAGCCAGGCACTGTGGCGCACACCTGTAATCCCAGTATTAGGGAGGTTAAGACAGGAGGATCGAAAGTTGAGGTCAGCACCAGGTAACTTAGTGAGACCTCTCTCAAAAATAAAATGAATTGGGAATGTAGCTCAAAGGTAGAATGTTCCAGGTTCAATCCTCAGTACCTCAAACAGAAAAGAATAAGATACAATTTAGTAGAAGTTTGTGGATCTTTGGTGATGCTACCATTCTTGAGACATGATTTAAGTCTTGTCTCTGAGTTTATCATTCTCAAATTTCAAATTCTCAGCAAAGCCTTGGGAGTGACTTCACTCTGGCACCCACTGAACTAATCAATGTAGCCAAGGAATATGATTATATCATACTGACATAGCTACTACCCAGGACTACTATATAATCTTATGGAGTGTAGAACAATTTGAAACATGGGTTCCCTTGTTCAAGTTAATAAGAATTTTAAAAGTCACAGCAGAATATTCAAGCAGCAGACATGGGGCTCTTACAAGAGCAGGATGCTGTGTAACTGTATAGGTCACATGTCTATGAAGCCAGCCTTGGAAATCACAGAGCTTGCTTAAGTGTGTTGGGGGAGGGGAATAAGTATCAAGAAGGAGCAGATACTGGACAGAGTTAAACAGGAAAAGAAAAGAGTAAAACCCAGGACAATTTATACATGTTAGCATTATTTTAAACAGAGATCAGGGCATTTTCATATTGATCTTTTAGTAGATCTGTATTTGTCTTTTATGGTTGGGGTCTACAATATCTTCAATAAATGCCATTAGTTTTAGACCTCCCCTTCTACTTTTTCTAATAGCCTATCATATTTTACTCCGCCTCCCTGTGCAGTGCTTCTCAAAGGATCCGATATGACAACCCAGTTTTTATTTATTTCTAGTCACAGACTAATATGTATATAAAATGAGAAAATAAATTACAGTATTTAAAGAAGTAATGAAAATACAAGTCCAAATTTTCATTATTACATAAAAAATCACACTTCATCAAATATAATCAGAATAAATTAAATAGGATAAGAAAATATATTTTCCTTTTTTTTTTTTTGCGGTACTGGGAATTGAACTCAGGGGCATTCTACCTCCGAGCTACACCCCCAGCCCTATTTTTTTATTCTTTATTTTGAAACCGAGTCTCACTAAGTTGCGGAGTGCCTCACTAGGTAGCTGAGGCTCGCCTCGAACCCGGATCCTCCGGTCTCAGCCTCCCAAATGCTGGGATTACAAGCGTGTGCCACCACGCCCGGCTAAGAAAATATATTTTAAAGGCTACAAAAACATGATGATAGTATAGTATGTTTGATTAATATAGAAAAATACAATGACTCTTAAAATGTTTCTTTTGTTTGACAACATAAGAAGTTGGGAGAAAAATAGTAATATCCCATACTAAACAACTATGCATATAGTTTAAGCAAAGCCCACATATTTATATCATTGTATATAACAAATAATATTACTTCTCACTTATTAATTTATATAACCTTTACTGGATTGATAACAAAGGTCATTACAGGTAATAATTTATTCAACATTACAAGTAAAACATAATAGTCATTTTCAGACATGTATGGTGATGAGAATGAACAATTTAATCAAGCTCAAGCTATTTAATTTCTATTTAATATGAAGCAAAAATGCTATTATTTTCACAATTAACCATTAAAATTTTATCAGTACCTAGTTTCAACAACTTACCCTGTTTTCAAAACTAAATTTATATCTTTAAGTAGAAGAACTGATTGGATCCCAAACTTTATACAATATCAGATTTCCTTGTTAAAAACATCCTTAAAATGTTACATATTCAACTAGAACATAATTTGTGCCTCATGCAACTCAGCACTCGATTCACCCACACCTGAAGTGGTTTTCAGCCTATTCAACCAGACCAGTCACTGTGCACAAGGGATCCCCACAATGTCAAATTGCTATATAGGTTTCTAAACACTCTCAATCTGCGTATTTATCTCACTGTGAACTGGTAACAATTGACTGCCAATCACTAGTCCAGGGACCATACATTCTTCATGTACCCTTCTTAGTATCCAAAATCTGTGAAGCAAAGATCTTATAGCAAACAAATTTTCACATAGACCAAACCTATAGCAAAGAATCCGAATAAAATGCAGAATGTAAAATAAAAGATATAATGAGAGATAAGAAAGAAGCCAGTGTGAAAACTCCAGCCATTAAATTTTGGGAAGAGAATGACAGGTTGACCATTTTTATAGTGTCTGATTTTTATAGTTCATTTATTTTGTGTTTAATGTAAGACAACTCTGTGGTTTATTGAAGGTCTGTCAACTTTATCATCTGATAATCCTCATTAGCTTAATAGACCACCTGACTATATGGCACTTGGCCCTTCTACTTCTTTATTCATTGTAGTCAGAGCTCATGTTTCTCTTTAATAACCATCACAGTTTTCTTCTGATAGCTCTGATTTTCTTAAAGTCAGAAATGTAAAGCTGAAGGGAACAAAGGAAGAACCTTTAGAAGGAGCACAGTATTTCTAAACAGAGATATTAAATGGTGTGTTGACATCGATTTATTCATCTCCTCATCCTCCTTAGGGACATCTCAGTCCTTCACATAGCCCAGAGGCACCTACAGGGAAGTAGGAAGAATCCTGGGCCTGGAGATTGCTGCTAATGCCAGCTGACCCAGCTACAGCAGCTACGCAAATGAAGAATATTCCCAGTTTAGCATCAGCTTAAATGCCAAGTGTACACTGGATATGAATGTATAAAAAATATAATATTTAGAGGTAGTGATACTACTTGGAAATCCAAATTATTAACTTCCTATTAATCAATATGGTACTATGGTGCTTTATTATCTTCAAAATAGCATAGAAAAAAATTAAAATTTTCAATAACATAATGTGTTGCAACTATCAAGAAAATCCTTTAAAGCGGGCTTGGAGGCGCATGCTGTAATTCCAGTACTTGGGAGGCTGGGTTCACGGCCAGCCTCAGCTACTTAGTGAGGCACTCCGTAATTTAACAAGACTCTGTTTCAAAATAAAGAATAAAAAATAGCACTGGGGGTGTGGCTTGGAAGTAGAATCCCCTGGGTTCAATCCCTAGTGCCACAAAAAAAAAAAAAAAAAAAAAAAAGAGAGAAAAATAAAAACCTTTGAGGGATCTGGTGCTGAAAATTGATGTATAATATGATTTTCCATTGATTTATAGTATTGAAACTCAAGCTTTAGTATACTGAAAAATAACTTGTGCAGAATGGTTACTAATTTTCAACTCTTCTGAAATAAGAAAAATATCCTTTGTTAAGCTAGTTCTCAAGAGAAAATCGGTGGCCTAAATTATGATCAAGTTGGGCTTTTAATATCTGTCAGATAGCTTAGTTTATAGAATTAGAAAGGTCTTGCTCAAAGTCTCAGTTCCCTTCATAGATCCATTTGCATGTTTTTTTTTTCTTCTACACATACTAGTTTAACTTACTGAGTATGACATTTGTTGAGCTGCAGTTTAAGTTATGATTAGTATTTAATATTAAAAATTAGATGAATATGTTTCAGGTTTTAAAATAAATATGTGTACATTGTGGATATTTTGAAAAACAGAAAAAGATTAAAAAGAAGTTTCAAATAACCACTCAGAGAAAATGTCTACATTTTAATATGCTTTTGTTTTTATAAATATTTTTTAAATTGTAAATTGACAAATCATAATTATATAAATTTATAGAGTATATGGTGATGCTATGATTTATGAATACAGTATGGAATCATTAATAAAGCTAGCTAATTAGCAAATTTTCTTAGTTGGGATCAATATCAAATTTTTGGCTTTTATGTCCAATTCCAACTTCTGCTTCCCTTTCTGACATAAACAGGATGCACCAAACTTTTTGCAAGTGTATAACACTAAGCATAGATTACATATCCATTTATTTTGGGGTATTTTTTTTTTACCCCCTGTGGTATTGAGGATTGAACTCAAGGGTGTTCTACCTTTAAGCGATACCCTGAGTGCCATTTTAGTTTTTATTTTGAAACAGAATCTCACTAAGTTGCTGAGGGTCTTGCTAAGTTGCTGAGACTTGCCTCAAACCTGCAATTCTCCCATCTCAGTCTCCCAAGTGATGGGAGTATAGACATGCACCACCATGCCAGGCTCAATTACATATTCTTTAGAAACATGTTTCCCTGACAACCTTACAAATTATCTATACCCTTCCATATTCTTGCAATTTAAAAAATAAAACCCTCGACAGGATGTGTCTAAATATCTCTTCAATGGGTTTAACTTTATTGAGTTGAATCATTAGAATTTTAGTTTTGTATTTCCCCTGCTTATGTCACTCATCATTGTTTCTGCTGCAGTTGTTCTGGTCCACGCTTTAGGATCTCTATGTCATCTGCATCATCTCCTTGTGTTGTTTTAGTCCTCATTCTGGAAGGGTATTTCACTATTATTGATTATTAACATTCTTGACTAAAGGAAAGCCAATTCAGATTTGAATGACAGCTTAGCCTCTTCCCATTTATTTGCCAGTATGTCTCACATTATTCTTCTGTTATTTTTTATTTTTATTTTTGAATTTCAAAGGCAAATAGCTGAACAAGTCATCCTCCTCACATCATGTCAGCCATATCATTAGTTGGAACAAAGAGCCTTAAAATTTTTCCTTCAATTCACAATTCCAGACCTCATTCCCCTGTCCATCTACCATAAGTAGTCATTATAGGATTTGACAAATATGTGATTTTGAAAAAATATGTTATTTGATTTTATAAGTATTTTTATTTATAAAACTGGTATTGTTCTATAGGTTCTTAAGTTTAGTTCACTCCTTCCTCCATTCCAGACTTAAAATCAATCCATATAACCAGGATACATCAATTTTTTTTATAACTGCTTTCCTTATTTCTCTCACTTACTCCATATCCATTCTCTTAGAGACAGACACCTATTACAACTCACAGTTCCTGAGAGCACAAGCAGTGTTAAAGTGAATTTCTATAAACTCCTGGGAGGGCCTATTGGAAAGTTCTCTGCTCTCTAAACACTAAGATTGCTGGGCTTTTGCATTTAATTTCAGTAAATGATGCCAGATTACTTTCCAGAGAGCATAATCTAGTTTACATACCAATGGGAAATACATAAGGACTCTTGTATTCTCTACTTCCTAAATTCATAATCTAATTTTCTAAATTTTAAAAAATCTGTTCAGTATAAAGCATTATCAGTTATTTTAATTCACAATCCTTTCACTACTGATGAGTTTGAGATAGTTTATTTTTATATACATGTTAGTCATTTCCTATCTGTGTACTGGCGATTTAGCTATTTAGCATATTTGGAGGGGATGTTTTTTCTTCCTGATATAAATTATGTCTCTCAATACTTTTTTATATCTTTCTCTTACTTGTTTACATGTTTCAGATACCTTTTCCCAATCTGTTAACTATTGTTGTGCCAGAAAAAAACAACATGACTTTGAGGTAGAGAAATATATTATTTTTTTCATATCACAGTTTGTGCTTCTACAATTTTTGTGAGGAAGAGCTTTCCCACTTCAAAGTTACAAAGATTATGCATTCTTCATTTTGAATTGTTAACATTCAAACATTTTTAACATTTGGATCTTTAAATCCATCTGGAGATCACCTTCACATAGTGTGAAGCAGAATATGCTTGAAATCTTTTCTCTGTTGTGAGCTAGGTTTTCAAATACATCTACTAAACTATCCATCTGTACCCTATGGATATTTTCATCTTCCTTGTAGTATATCAAATCCCCATCTATTTCTGGACATATATCTGAGTTCTCTATTCTCTTCCATTAACCAGTATGTATGCTTGTGTCTGTACAAGCAACCATTTGGTTTATACTACAATAACCTTGCAGTATGTCTTAATATTTGGTAGGATGAGTTACCTCCTGTGCTCTTTTTTTTTTTTTTTCAAAATCTGAGTTTTCATATTCTCTTGAGAGTTTCTCAGGTTCTTCAAAAAACTTGATGAAATATTTACTTGAATTGCATTTAATCTATGAACTACCCATTGGGAGACACTTCTGGCATTTATGTGTGGACATACCAATTCTATTGTGACACTCTGGCCTTTCTTTAGTCCTTTAATCCTCACTCCTCAGAGGAGACAGGGTGACTTTATCTGACTGGGAGCCTGGGGATAACAAGCTGAGAAGTACTGGCACAATTCTTTCCCTGGAAAGAGGAAGGTACCTGAACAGAGGGGGATCTACTTTTACATGCCATAACATTAATCTGAACTGGCCCTATCATTAAGAAGATGGATACCTTTAGTGAAGCTGACCTCCATCCACCAACATTTTGTCTTTTTTATCTCAGAGCCTGATAGAAGAGCTTGCTATTTACTGAGTTCTTTTCAAAATTAGTAATTTCTGATGCACTGTTAGAGAATACTGAGAAATGAAAAGCATGTGGAGTATCAGGCAAAAGTAACACAGGGGAGCTTTCCTGGGAGTTTAGATTGTTTGAACCTTTAACATGTTGCCAAAGTAGTTTTGCTCTGGTAAGTTTTAGGGGTTTATGTTATCTAGGCAGGATTTTATTGAGCAGTGGTGGGGTTTTAGCTACATACAATCATGAGCCACACAATATTCTGAACGTGGTGAGTGACTATATCTTGTAATGGTTTTGTTTATAGCTGATTTCTATTTCTATAGTTCCCATTTAGCCCTTGGCAAAGATATGTGGTGCCTTCAACAGATACCAGCCACCATCAAGAAACTGAGTCAGTTCCAGGATGAGAGCAGCCTCAGGTTCCCTCAGTTTTTCCTTAACAGGATGAGCTGAGGCAAGGATTTTGTTGTAAGAAGAAAGCTTTAAAGGCCTACATGACACTAGGAGAGAATAGACTACAGGCAATTTCACTAGATTATTTTTTGTCCAGCCAGATCTCCAGGTGGGAACTTAAAAATCCCAAATGTAGCTGATTTCTGCATGTTTTACTCAAATTTTTGGCTTTTTTCAGTAGCTTATATGTAATTTAATAAAGAAGTAAAATCCTTACATTCAAGCAAATGAATATATATTATGTTAGTGATCATTTAAAGAATAGAAAAGAATAGGCTATAAAAAGAAGATGTTAATATATAGGGAGAAAAAAAAAACCCTTTAAACGACAGTGTGTGATAACATGAATGAATACTACATGAAGCAACACTGTTGTTAGCTTTTCCTTTAAGGTCTTAGCAAGGTCCTATGAGAGAGAGAGAGAGAATATATCTCCAGAAAGAACCAAACAGGTCAAGGCAGAAAAAAAAGGGAAGAATGTTCAGGAAGTAAAGACTCTGCAGAGTTGGATAGGTTAACAGCTGCTGCCTAGCTACTATGTAAGAAATAACACTGAAAAAGGCTTTCAGTAGCAAACTCACATGCAGATTCTCATATAAAAAGAGAAAAAATGGAATGGGAGGAGGCTGTACCTGTTTTTTAACAAAACGATAAGCAAAGTTACCATCCCTGCCACCCTGGCAAGGTGTAGCATTGCACATGTAGTGACATAGGGGATAATATTTTTTCCTATTTAATGTGGAAGAAATAGAAAAAAAACAAAAACAGTTAACAACCTTCCTTCCCAGCATATTCCTAGATGATTGTGGGTAATAGCTTGGCCATCGACTTTCAGCTACTATTTCCCCTCTACCTATAGGTTTCCAAGAGATTTAATACTTCTATGATGCTTCAACTCTTCACTTGCTTCTTTGACTTCTTCAGAATCTGCTGAAAATGTGTTAGTGTCCTTGTCAGGGAATGGGTGTCCCTTTGGTCGTTTAGCCTCATGGTATTCAATTTTTATGTCTTTCATTTTAAAAGAGGTTTTGTCTAATTGAATACTTTTTAAGAGATTGTAAAGTGTTTCTAACTTTTCTTCTAATTATTGTCAAAAATAAAGTTCAAACTTTGAACTGTCAAGCTGACCCTTTGTTCAAAAGTGATCTATGATCGAAATTTTCTACTTATTCATCATCAAATGAGGAGAGGTCTACTCGTGCTCAACCATCACTAAGTAGGGAGTTTGGATATCCTTTGGTCCTAATTTTTTTTTAATGTCAAGTAACTGGATCTATTGTCCTGGACCAATCCTCAGTTTCAAAAGAGCTTGGTAATGTTCTTGTTAGACCCAGAGACCCAGAGGGGACTACTGCAGGCTTATACCACCAACTCCTTGCTTTTTAACAACATATGGAATATAAGAAAAAAATCACTATATATAAGCTATTTTCCCTCTATTTCTACTTTACCTAAGAATATGATAGAGCCATATAAGGACCACCTCATTCCCTGCCTACCAACTTTTACTCTCTGAAATTCTTAAATTATACATGTTTATAAAAGATGGTACAGAGGCAGGGGCAGAATGCAAAGAAAAGTACTGTTGCTATTTCTAAAAGCAGTACCAATGAAGCAGGGAAGGTTTTCCATAATTTTCTTCAACACTTTTGCTTCTGATCTGATGGATAAAAGTCCATATGATCTTCCTCCACAGTAAGTGATATGTTTAATTTCCAGAAGTACAGTATGAGAAGGCTTTGTTATCAATCCCATTAGAACAATATATCAATTAGTAAAAATGCTGTCTAGACTCTATTAGTAGCTATCTGTCATCCTCTTTTCCTTCATAAATCTTTTAATAAGATGGTGGAGAAGTCTAAGAAATTTTATTGCCAGTCATAGCCTCATTTTAATTTCAGTATCTAACATTTACACTTGATTTATTCTTCTCCAAGTAGACTACAAATTCTTTAGACTGCAACCTTATACAAAATAATTTTACTACATAAAGCAATTAGTCTAGTGTTATGCATATTATAGGCACTGCCATATTAGGTACATGCATTAAAAACTTGCATCTGAATCATAAGAAGAGAAAGAGTAGAAATAAAATGAATTTGGAGTAAAAGTTAGTGAGAGTTACTAAGCTTGCTTTTAACTTGGCAAGCTCTATAGATACTGCTGTTTTATTAGAATGAGTCAATGTGGTTTATAAATGGGGCTATGATTTTTATCCCTCCTCTCCCAAGAACCAGAACCATTATTTTAATCAAATAGTTATGTGAAACCTTGTTGAGCAGCTTGGGGTCTAAATGAATGGTTGTCTGTGAAGATGAAATGAAACTAACTTTTTTCCACCAGAAAATGTCTATTCTGACAAAGTAAACACTAAAGGGCAAGAATTGTGAGACAGGGGAAGAATGTCTATGGTAAACAAAGCAGCAACACTAAAGCTCCTGTGTTATAGTCTCTAAAATGTTTTATTTCCTAAAGAGTATTCAACGCTGGGATGAAGATATGACTTTATCTACTTCAGATTTCTTGAAATGCCCACAAAGTCTGCTGGTTGCTAGGAAACACCACTAGAGCATCGATTGCCTGGCCACGGATCCTTCCTATTCCTGTGAAAACTGTTTAAACTCAGCTCGTGCTAAAGGTGATACCATGAGAAACAAGGAGTGAGAGCAAGGCAGGACCACCAAAACAAAGTGCAATGGAAAAGTAATGAAGTGCTGGGGTTTCTCAAATTAGATGCAATTGAACTGCAACATCAACTTTGTAGCTACCAAGAGGTAGTGTTCAACCTGCCCTCAGCTCTAATGAGCCATGCTCACACTCCACACAACGTAGACACAAACAGCATTTTCTCCTTTATCCCTATGTAAATATTTCTCCTTTAGATTTAATATCTAAGGGAAACATGGACTCAGATTTTCTAGCTTTCCCAAATATTCAGCACATGGTCTTTTTATTTTCCAAGTTGCAACATATATAATAAAGAATACTACTATTTTAGCCTAATTCATGTGCTTTCTTGTTGAGCCTTAAAAATACAACAAAACTGTGTGTAGAATTTATAGTAGGCACAAAATGAATGTCATGCTCAATTAAAATAGCTATGGGCATAATAAATTGAAAGGAATATGCAGGTAAAGTAAGGAAAATGAACTGGCATTAGTAAACAGTTTATGAGGATCACTGTTTATAGGATCACTGTACAAGGTATTTTATTCTATTTATTACTATCACTAATTCTGTAACTTAAATTTTATTATTCTCACTTTCAAAAATACTAAGGAAGCTGGCGTGGTGGCCCATGCTTGTAATCCCAGCATTTGGGATGCTGAGACCGGAGGATCCTGGTTTGCGGCCAGCCTCAGCTACCTAGTGAGGCCCTCTGCAACTTAGTGAGACTTGGTTTCAAAATAAAGAATAAAAAATAGGGCTGAGGGTATAGCTTGGAGGTAGAGTGACCCTCAATTCAATCCCCAGTACCACAAAAAAAAAAAAAAATACTAAGGAAAATGCTTTAGGTCACAAATGCTTCCTAGAGCTATCTTTCTTGGAGTCTGTAATACTCGTTATAGATGCTTCGTTTCTGATGGGGAAGAGAAACAATTTGATTACTCAATAAAATATCGATTTTAGGGACCCCTAAAAATTGAACAATCAAAACCAGATATGAAGCATAAATAAAAGAAATACCTAGAAATTTAGGTAAAACAATACAATGAATTAGTGTTTTGTTTTTTGTTGTTTTGTGTTTTTTTTTAAAGAGAAATATAGCCACATGTTGAGTTAGCATGGTGAAAACCCAGAGGGAAACCAGTCAGGAAACTGTTTCAGTCATTAGACAATATGTAGTTAGGACCAGAAGGAGGAAGAAGGAGAGAACTCTGTATTTATCATAAGACAAAGCTGATAAAAAAAAAAATGTTGTTTGCTAACACAATAATCTTGTTTGTCTCAGTCATTTTGAAAGGAAACCAGGTATTCTGCTCATAGGGTTGGATCCTGGAAAAACTAAAGGCCAATTCTTTATCCCCTCTTTCTCCACCTGTGCCAATGGGAGCAGCAGTAGAGCAGAGTTGGATCTCTATCAGAGTAAATGGAAGACTGCACTCCTGATTAATTTTTGTTCATGGAATTACAGTGTTGGAGTTAGGAGGGACTTTAAAAACAACTAATATATGAATCCTCTCTGCAGAGCCTTGACAGGTGCTCAACAGCCTGTTTGAGCTCTGATTCCCACTAGGGACAGCTTGCGTGGTTGGAATGTTCACTTATGTTTAGATAAGAGTCCCACTCTGGTTCCTATGGTTATCATCTTTAATTGCCTATAATAACTCTAATTAGGTTTCTATACAAATGTGTGTAGACTGCTATGCTACCCTTAACTTTTTGTTGTTGTTGTTTAACACTCCCTGGGGGTAGAACTAAGGGAGTGTTGCTGTGGAAAACACAGGAATGTACTGAAATGGGAGTGAAACAACCCAAGTTCTCATCCAAGCTCTGGCTCTGCCCTCATCAAATGCAAGCTCCATGTTTTCCTTATCTGAGCAGCATTTAGTTCAAGCCTTAGTCACCAATCCATAGGCTTATAGTTCTTTGATTTTTCTAAACACACTCACACACACACTCACACACGCACGCACACATGAACACACAGAGAGAGAGGAGAGAGAGAGAAATCCCAAACTTTGCAATATACCAGGCATTTTAGTATTCCCTATTCCAAGTTTAGGAAACCAGATGGACCAATGCTCCACATAATTTTAATATAAGTATGACTATGAGCAATCCTTCAGTGATATTTCATATAAGATGGATTCTTGCCTGCCTTTATCCTACTAAGCAGGCTCTGGACAAAATTGTTTTCAATAACAATTTCTTTATTCCAATATGATATTCACAACACATGAGTTTGCTACGTGTGGATTAACAAGTGCCAGAATTTGGGAAGTTAGACTCCTGTGTGGGTTAAAGTTCAAATTAAATATTAAATACTTAGAGTAATATCAGACACTAAAGAACAAGCTATTTTTAATGTACTGTGCCAGAAGAAACAAGAATGGGCACAGAGACCAAGAATCTTTTATATTTTCATAGTATTTTTCTCTGCTTTGATGGTCTTTGATATTCTCTTCTCTTCCACTATTGTCATAGAAAATAAAAGATCCAAATAGCAGATAAGAAACCTAAGTTTTGAAGGATTTGGAGCCATACATAGATTTTCTCAATGCAAGTCTAGCGTCATTTCCACCACACCACATTTTTCCTGAATGTAATAGGATAATAATGTAATAGTATAAGTAAAAATGATAGAAATTATGGATCAGGACATAGGGAGACCAGCTATCCTCTCTTGCTCTGAATAAGGTATTTCCTGGGATGGAGAACTTTTAGCATTAAAAACAAAGATTCCCCAGCAAACTAGAATGTTTGGCTATATTGATAAGGTGAAATAGTTTCTTGAACTACCTATAAGCATTTGTGTTCAGTGGTGCAAATCACAGCAGGCATAATAAAATC
Source organism: Graphiurus murinus (assembly GCA_004027655.1). Classification (NCBI taxonomy): domain Eukaryota; kingdom Metazoa; phylum Chordata; class Mammalia; order Rodentia; family Gliridae; genus Graphiurus; species Graphiurus murinus. The sequence goes on along the minus strand of PVLC010018296.1, from coordinate 16,542 downwards.
AGAAATTCATAATTGTTCAGTCCTGATGGATAAAATCTAGACAACTAGATAATGGTTTAACTAAAACCATTAGGAAATAATGTTGCCAGCAAACTCAATGGGTAGCTGGTTAATACAGGAATCATTGATTAATCTTAACATCACTAAAAGCAGTATTGCCAGATATCATTGCCACCTAATACAATCAAAAATATTAAATATATGAACATTTTCAAAATACATTTGAAAATACTTTTAGGCATGTATTTGTGTATTATGTATTTTATATGTTTGGCATACAAATAATAATTATCTCAACCTGCAAAAAAAAAAATGAACAGAATCAAATGAAGCCTTAAGATCCCAGTACAGTTGCTAGGTAGGTAATGCAAGGAGGTAGAGCAGATTATTCTAAATGGCACCATAAAGATTGTTGGCAAAATCCAAAAGCTGGAATACTTTAGAGAATATATAGAACATATACATGACAAGAAACAAGAGATGGCTACACCAACCAAATGCCTTGTTTGGATCCTGATTGCAAAAATCAACTCTAAATGAATATTTTTTAGTTGACTGAGGAAAAGTAGAAATAAGCAAACAAGTAAGAAAAGCAAAGAGCTCAGGGTGCAAGAGACCAGGGGTTCACAGGTGAGTCTTGCTTACATAGATGGATGAAAAGTGTCTCTGTCAAGACCTGACCTCACAACTTAGAGGAAGGAAGAGTTATTTTCTTATGGTTTACTTGGAAATTCTGGGTTCAGTCCATGTGAGGCTGGTGTCTGGATCTCAGAATATGGTGGTGGGAATTGGAGAGGGAGAGTACACAGCCTCTGCTTCTCACATCATGGAGGTCAGAAGCAGAGAACAGGGCAAGCGAGGGGAGGAGGAACCATATCTAATTTCCAAGGCTGCACCCCCAGGGACCCACCTTCTTCAGCCACACTCTCCAGTCCTGACCACTGTGGGGTCCTCTCGACGAAGGGGGCCCCTACCCCGATCTCCCTGGAGCATCTACCCCGAAAGGGGGTTCTCCACGGAAAAGGAAGGTTGAGCAGAAATGAACACACAGCGGAGACTGAGCATCAGAGGACTCATCCGTTTATTGCATGAGAGGCAAGGTGTTATATAGAGCTGAGCAAGAGGAGTGTCTCCTTGCAGGGCCAATCAGGGTAAATGTCATCTTGGTCATGCCTCTTTGGCCCAGTCCAAAAGGTGATCACGTGCTGATCACACCCCCAGGGACCTATCAATGGCTTGATCATGCTGAGGAGACATCCCTCGTCCAGTCCTGGTCTCTGGTAAACACTCTTAGGCCTCCACCCTCGCCCTCGCCACGCCCCCTCTGCGCCATCTTTGATGCATTTTTTTCCTTTCCGTCGGGCGGGGCTACCGCCTTCTCTCTGGGGATCTTTCCCCACAGACCACCACCTTGCTAAATCTACTGATGAGATTCCAACCCTCATGAATTAACTATATCAATCCTGAGCTTTTCAGGGGTCACTCTATATTTGACTAAAGAAATGTGTGTACTTATGTATGCCTAAATTTGGAATAGTTTTGATTAACATATTCACAATGATTAATTCCTGGAATTAGAACTGATTATTATTTTTCCCTGTATATTTCTATATCTTACAACATTTCAACAATGTACATGTTTTTACTTTATAATCACAGGAGACATAAAATACATATAAAATATATTGAGTTAATTTTTAAATCTATACTTTATAGCTTTGCCACATTTGCTATAGTCGACTATAGTATATTCACTCTGACAAAAAAAAAAGTCTGAAAACATAACCCCTTTGAGCCGGGCATGGTGGCGCACGCTTGTAATCCCAGTATTCGGGAGGCTGAGACCAGAGGATCCGGGCTCGAGGCCAGCCTCAGCTACCTAGTGAGGCACTCCGCAACTTAGTGAGACTCGGTTTCAAAATAAAGAATAAAAAGTAGGGCTGGGGGTGTAGCTCAGAGGTAGAATGCCCCCGAGTTCAATCCCCAGTACCGCAAAAAAAAAAAAATAATAATAACCCCTTTGAAGTAACAGATGCAACAGAAGATACAGAGATCAGGAAAGAATTCCCAACACCACCCTTCACACAGTCTCATTAACTACATGATTATTCATGTTCCTAATTACACTTTACAAGTGCGGTACTCACTGTAGATAAGAATGCATGACTGTGCTGTATAGTTATTTTACTCAGTATAGGGAAATGCAACAAGCCACTCCTATGTACATCTAAAGAGAAGTCTTCCAAACTACCATCCAAAAGAAATGTTCTTGTAAAACCTGTTCACAGGCATGTAAAACTGTGCAGGCCTTTAGCTCTTTTCTACTTAGCATCTGGTCAGACTGAACACTTTTGCACTTGGTAGTACTGTCTTTATTCCAAGATAAGAGGGTGAATAATACATTTTCTTCTCCCTGAGGATAGCATCCTTGTAACCATCCTTTGTAGTTATTTTATCACTCCTAGCTTTTTCTTTGCCAGTAAATAAGGAATGAGTATTTCCATTTGTTCTCAATTTTCTGTCAGTATATTTTATTTTTTGTTATTGTTGTTAAAGAAACTAATTTTATCTTGTCAAAGTGCTATATCCCCAACACCTAAGTACAATGGTAAGTACATATTAGGGATTCAATAAACAGATGCTTAATTACTGAATAAATGCATAGTCTTAAGCAAGTAAAAACCTATACTCATCATAGCAACAAAACTTCAAGAAATGTTATAAAAGTTTCCACATACTCTCACAATCCCAACATTCTGTTTTAAAGCAACATATTTCCTTCTCACTAGCATGCTGCAGATTAAAATTATTTTAGGGACAATGCAAGGAGACAATTGCATTTCACAAAGTTCTAATTTAGGCTATAGAATGAGTAAAGCAATTTCTTTTCATTTCTTTTCTTTCTCTTTTCTTTTCCAGTGGTGACAGGGATCGAATCCAGGGCCTCAAGCCCTCATGTGCAATTTCTAACACAAATATCATTTTGTACTGGTCCAAATTCTTGCAAGTATTAAATAAAGTTGGGCTTGAAAGAAATTATTTTATAGTTACTATTATTAAAGCTTCTGTCCTGATGTTTTCCTTTAGGATATACAAAAGAAAAAGTAAAATATTATTCTTTATATATACTTTTATAAACTGAATAGGTAAGTATGGCCAATATTTTTAATATTCTAAGTACACTAATTACACTTTGGGAATTGGTATGCCTTAGACCCATGATGACTATCAGGTGAATAATTCTCCTTGATATGTAAATTATAAAAATAATCAATTTCTGAAGTCACAAATAGAATTCTAATTCTATACCTGGATTTATAATGAGATCCACCTTAGAAGCAATGTTCTTAGTGCAATTTTCACTAACTGGAATAATTTGTTGAATTCTCTTCTTAAAAACAGCAACTTAAGGGGAGCTTTGATGAAGAAAGCAGTTCAGATAATGCTATGTTCACATATGAAGTTACCACTAATACCAAATTTAATACTGTATATGGAGAGGGGGAAGGAGCAGAGTGGGACCTGGAGGGAAAAATCACAGTATGTGTTCATGTATGATTCTATCACACGGAACCTCATTATGATGCATAATCACAAAGTATCAATCAAAATTTTAAATCCAAAGAACTTCAATTTTTACTAATTTTGGTGCAAAACATTTATAAATTTGTATTTTTAAGATGCCTTCTCTAAACTTCCAAATTTATACTAATAATTTGTTTTGAGATAGAAAACAAGAAACACTGAAGTATAAGGAAAAATATTCTATAATACAAATAGAAAAAAATAGAAACTTGCTTTCTTTCTCCTACCCACCCATCTTCCATTTTAGTTTGGAACAAAATCTTTACCAGTGTAATACATATAGCCAAGTCTACCTAAGGCTTTAAATATTAGATACAAACTGCCTGAAAAACATAACTTTTTAAAATGAAATTCAATGTGTAATTCTGCCATTGACTTTTAATCAAGATATTGTATGACTTTGATATTTTTCTTTTTTTTTTTTTTTTGTGGTACTGGGGATTGAACTCAAGGGCATTCTACCTCTGAGCTATACCCCCAGCCCTATTTTTTATTCTTTATTTTGAAACAGGGTCTCACTAAGTTGCAGAGTGCCTCACTAGGTAGCTGAGGCTGGCCACGAACCCAGATCCTCCGGTCTCAGCCTCCCGAATGCTGGGATTACAAGCGTGCGCCACCACGCTGGCTGCTTTGATATTTTTCTTAGGTGGATCATTCAGACATATTGCACTAACATGTACAAAAAATAAAATAGTAAACTATCTATAAATTAGTATGAAAGGATGAAATCATTCAAACATGCCTTAATGGAAAATATTATATAATCATTTAAAAAGACTTCCCCTAAATCAGCTCTGAATTATGATACATAGGTAAGAAAAAGTACAATTTGGTATCTTTAACTTGGGCTATGCTTTCCATCAAAATTTGTAAAAGGATAGTAACAAGCTTCCTACTTCAACATTTCCTTTCAAATTATTAATGCTGGACAGATTTAAAAGTTAGAAAACAAGCAAAATGTATTGTTAAAAACACATATCACAGGCAAATGACTAAGAGTAGTTAATATTTAGATAAAAGAAAATTAAATGTCATAATTAAATTCTGAACAATTCTGAGAACAGCAGATGTTAATAATTTGTTCCTTTTATGGAGACAGTCTGTAGTGGGTTCGTCTCCCTAAAATCAGGGATAAGAGTCAAACAGAAAAAGTCTTTTGATAGATGCCAAGTAAGAATTAAATAAATTAGTTCCTGTTCCCTGACCACTTAAAAAACAGACAACAATAAAACAAACAAAAAATCAAGAATATAACTGTTTCTAGCATGTTTAAGTTCTGTTATATATAATAGCATTAAATTTATATGCTTACATCCATTAAATATTCATTTCCTCTTTTTGTTTATTTCAGCTTTATTTCATTTATCTTCCTTAGTGTTTTTGGAGAATAACACCCCTAGGCACTTCAATTACTCAGTTAACTAATTTTCAACTGTCATTCACTAAAATGTGAAAATATTGACAGATCTGAAAAAAAGGCTTAATTATGTATTTTATTTTTTATCATATTCACCTTTCTCAAGATATAAATTTTCTCTTCTGTCCAAAACTAAAAGTTACACACCTAGAAATGAGAGAAGCACTTGGGCAAATCTGACTTATAACAAATATCTTCCCACTGTGTGAATAGAAAGTGCTTTAAAGCCAGCCTTTGTTTTAGAAGAATGCTTATGTAGTTTTCGAAATATCTGGTTTTTAGCTGTCTTACTTTTGCTGACAAAGGGACAATTCATATTATAAATGTTGTAAGAAAAAAAAAAACATACACAGGATTGGAAGACTGTAATAATGTTAATAAGGAGTTTAATTTAGAGGAAACATGCTGTGTGGAGGAGCATGAGAAAAGAAAAATAGAGAGGCAGGAGGATGGTCAGGGGTGGCTGAAGTCAGGGCCTGTCTCTAATATGCACCTCCTCCTACTCAGGAGTAATAAGGGAGAAAAAAAAGTGTCCTCAGGATTATATCCCTCCTCTAGATCTTAGTAAGTGCTTTATATCTAAATGCTAAGTAGCCAACAAAAGACTAATGCAGAGAAATACATGAGAACATTGAAATATACATGAGGCATACATTTCAAGTTAGTTGGAAGTCAGAAATTTAAAGAAGTTGTCAACAAGTTCATTAAGCTATTCAATTATCAAATTAAGCTCCTTGTTTGGATAAGAAGACATGGTTAGAAAAACAAGCCCAAACGAAACTCAGACCAGAATGGCATGCATGTCATTTTTAATAAGTGCATTTTCCAGGAAGAGTATTTGTGGTCCCTAAGGAGAATGACTTAAAAATCATTTACTTTAAAAGCTTTGAATTGCATTTGACTATCATCGAATAAATATATGAAAAGTTCAGTCAAATTCTAATATGACTTTTGTAACTTATAACCATGAAATTCAACTATAATTTAATACATTAAGGTAAAAAAACTAAGTACATAAAAACTTGTATTATCATTTTCACATCATTTTCTATTACTGCTTATAGGATCAAGTTGATATTTTAAAAGATGAACAAACCTTATTCAGTCTAATATCTGTTATAATTTATATACAATACATCTTTAAACAAAAAATACTGTCTTGAAAAAACAATAGTTTGTTTTGTTTTGTGGGAAGAAATTAAAGAATAGTATTTTGACATTAGTTATTTAGCAACTATCTTATAACTAAAAAGGATTTTGGAATGTTTGAAAAGTAGGAGTATATGAAAACAATCATTTTCATTATTCCTCAAAAATCTAGACTCACAACCACTTTATTAAAGGAAGTTTATCCAAATGTAACTATATTCCTCAAGGCTATATTAAATACTTCAAATGTGAATTAATGCACTGAGATTTACAAATTAAGAATGCCTTGCACCTTTTTAAAATAGGGCAAACATCCAACTGTCTACAATGTTTACAAAAACATAGTAGCAAGCAGTTAAACTTCAGATTCATTCATGTAGCAATAATTCTGCTTTATTTCTCAGACATGGGAAAGAGGTGACTAGTTAATTACAGATATTTTTTAAAGTATATAAAATTATGCAAAATATTTTAAAAACTCTTTTTTTAGTCCTGGGAATTGAACCCAGGGTCATTATACATCTGAGATATACTCCTAGCATTTTTAAGTTACTATGGTTGCTCCTGAACCTGTGATCCTCCTGTCTCAGCTTCCTAAGTACTGTGATTAGGGGTGTGAGCCACCACCCTAGCTCCTCCTTATAGTATTTGCATAAAACTACATAGAACACTGTCCTTTGTTAGAATAAGGAGGCACAGATTTCAGTTCTAGCTTCCTCACTAATTTGTGTGCCCTTGGGCAACTCCCTTGCCTTTTTGTATAACCAGGTGATTAGATTTGGCAATTAGTATGGCATATTCTAACCATCTCTAGGTCTCCAGTGACTTTCCTATATTTTTGTAAGTAAATTAAGCAATCACATAGATAATTCTGTATGAAGAACTGTATTAGCTTACATAGTGATGAAGAATGCTCAACCACTGTGTGTTTGGTGCAGCAAATTTGTTTTTCAATATCCTCGAAATACTATTTCAAATGATTTTGAGAGATTGCAAATAAGTTCAGCTCTCTAGCAACTAACATCAAATAATGTTCAATGTGACAACTAAATTGAGTCAAAAATCAAGCCAGTAACTTTACTTTCACTTTTAAATAGTATGGAATTGCTTGGAGATATTATATTAAGCTATTTTATTAACAATATTTGAATACCAACTAATTGTAATCTATCATTAGCTCTTAGATATTTTAAAGTAGATTAGTTATTAATTTAAACCCCCCATACTTTTTATTTTGGACAATAGTAAATTAGCAGAATCAGAAAGTTATGTTTGCTTAAAATACCTCTTTCTATATGATTAAGAAATGTCAAAGATTTTATAGTATGTCTCACCTGTAGGGAAGACATTTGGGAGTGTCTTTTATCCCCCAGAGCAAAGGAGAACTATTATAGATAATAATTATAGTATATCCTAAGAGAATTTTCTGTTTTGTACTTTTTAAAGAACATGTGACTAGAGTAAGGATGTTAATTAGTTAGGGACATCCTCAAGGTCGAAAAGAGTCAGGCTTATGAAAAACAATGTTGTAAACATAAGACTTTAATTGAACCTCATTCAAGTTTAATGAAATTGAACTGATGGCAGAGGACAAAATGATCTACTGTGTATCTCTGAAAATTCTTTATCTCCCATATTTGCTTCAAAATATGTGAAATATTAAAGCAGTCTTCAGAAGAATATAGCAGGATAAGAAGATAGAAAACTATAGTTCTATGCCATTCATATTAGAGGACATATAATTATTGAATTTAAACAAAGTTAATGGACAAAAGATTGGCAGAGATCTTTGGATCCAATGATATTTGTCTAAGAAAGGCAAATTCACATCGGCAAAGCTCTACTTTCTGCCAAGCACTATGGCAGATTCATTCACACTTAGTAACTCATTTTCCTCTCACTATTAACCCTGTCAGAAACATTTTCTGGGGTCAAATTTCAGCCTCTAGGGAAGGCTCACACCAGCCTCATTTTATCTATGGTTGCCAAACTTTCATGTTATGATACTTTCATGTTAAGAAACAGACAACAACTGAGAGAGTAAAGGGCGAAGCTTTCAGTAGAAAAATATTTTCTTTCTCTGCAGTTTGCTCTCTTCAAACAGTCTCTTTTGATGTTTTTCTTTTCTTAGAGCTTTTGGTTCTTTCCCACAAGACTACCATATTTGAAGCTGTATTCCATAGTGAAGAATTCTCAATAACAAAGGTTGGGATCAAGAGAAAAAGCACGAAGATTATTAGACCTATCTCTAACATGACTAAAGCACTCTTGTTTCTTACGTCATATCAGGCTTCTCTAAAAAAAAAAAAAAAAAAAAAAAAAAAAAAAAAAAAAACAGAACCAAAGAAGAGAAAAGGAGGGAGGGAGGGAAGGAAGGAGGGGAGAGGGGAGGAGGTACACACACACACATTATGAGGAATTGGTGTACTCAATTTTGCATGAGGACAAGGCCCATGATCTATCAGATGTAAACTGAAAACTCAGGAAAGCGAGTGGTTATTCCAAGCCCAACAGCCTGAGAACTAAGTGAGCCAATGTGTAAATCCCAGTCCAAGGGAGGAGAAGAACTATTCCAGCTAAAGAAGAAAGATAGGCAACAAACCAACCAAAAAACACCACCAAAACCCAAGCAAACAAGCAAAAAATATCCACCTGATGGGGAATTTCTTATTCCTTGACCTTTCTAGTCTATTCAGTCCCTCAACAGATAGAATAATGACCCACCCACCCACATTGGGAAGAATAACCTAATTTACTGGGTCCACCAATCCAAAAGCTTATTTTATCCAGAAACACTTTCACAGATACACTCTGAAGTAACATTTAATCCAAGCATTCTCTGTTGCAGTCAAATTGGCAGATAAAATTAATCAAGGACTTGAGTCAAATGAAGAAACCAAAAGATTAGTGAAAGGAGATTGGGGGAGGGAGGTGGAGAAGGAAAAAATGAGGATTGAGAAAAGGAACAATTCACATAAGACTACATCTTCCTGTACAAGAAGTATCACTACCAAACTCACTAACATGTATGGAAAGAAAGGTAGAGGGAGAGGGAGTACATGGAAGAAAATACACCAAGATATGTGTGCACCTATGTTTGTATCACTTTACATCTCATTATGATATGTAACTACATTGTACCAATAAAAGTATAAAAAATTAATCACCACATATACCAAATACCAGTATGATGTTCTTGACCAGTTTCAAGATGTCAGACATGCTGAAAACCCCAACAGCCATCTAGAAATAAAGTTACAACGGCCTAAAATACAAAGATTTATTGCTCACATATAGTAATTAAAGGTACATCTATGAATAAAATCAACTGTTGAGAGAGTTAAAAATGGTAAGTCTTATAATTGACTGAACATTAGAATCATTTAGGGTAGGACAAAAGAAATGATAGGTAGGAAAGAGACAAAAGTGAAGTAAAAAGAGACAGTAGCTGTAAATCTTTTAAAAGCTCCATGATAAGACTTACTCCCCAGATCTATTTTTCTTCCAGGGTTGTCACTTCCGTGTTTCTGAGAAATCTGCACATCTTACAGTTACTATAAATTCACTCATCTATGAAAATTGCCTCATTTTTATTAAAGCTTAAGGGCACTATTAGCTTATATAATGTACTTTCAGATTGGATAAAGCAAAGTGAGATATATTTTAAGTAACCTGTGATATAGGAACATTCCAAATGTTATGTAGATAGAGGAGACAATGTCAACCTGAAGATCCTGGAAGAAGAACAGACCACCAGAAACATCTTCTGAGCCATCAACAAAGAACTGAGTTCACTAGGCTAACTGCCTTACCACATAAGCTCCCATGACTACCCTTCACAAAGTTTCAAGAAGTGCAGGAAACCCCCAAAGTAAAGTACTTCTCACCCTTGAGATAGTCTAAATTTTCACTTTTTTTTAAAAAAATATGTCTCTTTGTTTATGCATGCATCAATGATTATGTAAATATGTGTTTCCAAGTACAATAACTGCAATAAATATTTTCCAAATACTTGTAAAGAATTCTTTCATATAACAATCCTGCATAATTAAAGATCAAGTTACACAGAAACACAAACACACATATACACTCATGTTTCTCCTTATCTTAAAAATGAACAAACCAGCTTTTGCTTTTTAATAAAGCTCTCTGTCTTTGCAAAACTCTGTCCTTAAATTCCTTGTTTTGATGTGTCAAATCCCTGGAAGGTCCAAGAAGATTTTCTCTGCCTCTAGAGAGACTCTCTAGATCCCTCTCCCCCTTATGATGACAACTACATAATTTTAAAAATTCAGAAGCTCAAACACCACCGATAAATTAAATTAGCATCTCTACAGGGGATGTTTGTTCATCAGTACCATTTTTGTTTTGCTTGTTTGCTTTTTTTTTTCTTCTAAAGCTCTAATGTTCTGTAGGGATTGAGAACCACTGATATGAAATCAGGATTTACTTCTTATTATTTATCCTTTATTAACTCCAATATTCCAAAGCTATATTGAAGATGGTGTATAGGTAAAGAAGGAATGGTGACTCAAAGGTTGAAACGGTTTATGTAAATTGGAAAACGGGAAATTCATACTAAAAACATAGAAAATTTACTTAAATTTGTAAATAGCAATAGTGGGATTGAGATATGTGTTTGGGAAGAGTTTTTAAAAGTCAGAGATCTTAACATTTATAAATGCTGGTAGGAAGGATCAAACAGAATGGCAGAGACTGAGGGCATGATAGAAAAAAGTATAAATTCATCCTGATGATCCAGAGACTGGATGAAAGGTATGATTCATATGTCAGGAAAGAAAATTATATGCAAGACACAGTTCTAAGTAGCAAAAGCTACAGCAATCTATGGGATAGGCAAATTGTTTTCATGGAGTTTATTTCCTAGAGGAAGAGAAGAATAACCAAGCACACAAATTCTCCATGCTGAAGATTTTTTTGCTATACCAAGGACTTACAAGTTCAGAGACATGCCAAACTTTTAGCTAGTTTTGTTTTGCGTGGTTACCCTTGTTGGAAGCAGCCCTTTTGATGATATTTATCAAAGCAACTAAAATCACACACAATAAGCATTCACAGTATTGATCAAAAGCTTCCTCTCAATGCCAGCAGTGGAAATATGAATTTGATACTTTCTAAAATAAGACAGAACTGCTGTACAATAGTCTTTTACAAAGAAGAGAAATGATCTGAGATAGAGATTTAGTAAAGTGACTAACAATATCCAGAAAGAAAATTTAGGAAGCTATATTCAAATTTTATTTATTTATTTATTTATTTATTTATTTATTTATTTATTTATTTATTTATTTATTTATTGCGGTACTGGGGGTTGAACTCAGGGGCATTCTACCTCCAAGCTATACCCCCAGCCCTATTTTTTTTATTCTTTATTTTGAAACCGAGTCTCACTAAGTTGCGGAGTGCCTCACTAGGTAGCTGAGGCTGGCCGCGAACCCGGATCCTCCAGTCTCAGCCTCCCAAATGCTGGGATTACAAGCATGTGCCACTACGCCCGGCTTATATTCATATTTTTAAAAGTAGATTTATAATAAGAACAAACCATTCCTGGAGATAAAATAATCATTTTCAGGTAAAGAATAATAATTGATAGTGATAAAAGGATGTTATTACAATGTTAAATTTGTTTGTACCTAATAACATAACTTCAAATGTAAAGAAAAAATTTGACAGAACTAGGGATAAATAAGTAAATCTGTAATCACTATGGAAAAATATGCATACCTTATCAGTACATGATAATCAGAATAATCTGAAAGGATATAGGAAAAACCATGAAAGAAACGGAAAATAAAAATAGAACTAAAATAGTATTGTACACAATTGATATATTTACATTATACCCCCAAATAAAGAATTTACATGTAATCATGTTACAACAAAAGCCTCAAAAAACTTCAAATAATTTAAATTATCCAGAATATACTCTTTAATCACAGTTAAATAAATTTAGGAATTGACTAAAACAGAGAGACAAAAATAAAACCGAAGGAGAGAGAAACAAACTATAAAATTCCTAATTTCCTGGAATTAAACAATACTCTTCTAAACAATGCATGGAACAAAGAAAAAAACTGAAACAATCACAAAACATATTAGACTTAATGAAATTAAAATAAAACATTTCAAAATGTGTGTGATACAGCACACATTTAGAGGAAAGTCAATAGCTTAGACATCTCTATATTGGAAAAAAGAAAGTTTGCAAATAAAAATATGCTTCCAAGCTGCCAAAAGCAAATAACTCAATCAAAAATGGGCAATTAAAGTGAATAGATATGTCTCAAGAAATACATAAATGGCCAAGAAATACATGAAAAATGTTCAAAAGCATTAGCAATCAGAGAAATGGAATCAAAACTACACTGAGATTCCATCTAACTCCAGTTATAATGGCAATTAAAATACAAGCCAGGCATGGTGGCGCACGCTTGTAATCCCAGCATTCGGGAGGCTGAGACTGGAGGATCCGGGTTCGCGGCCAGCCTCAGCTACCTAGTGAGGCACTCCGCAACTTAGTGAGACCTGGTTTCAAAATAAAGAATAAAAAAAAATAGGGCTGGGGGTATAGCTCGAAGGTAGAATGCCCCTGAGTTCAATCCCCAGTACTGAAAAAAAAAAAAAAAATACAGACTACAATAAGGGCTACTGAGAATGTGGGGAATTGTGATTGCAAATTAGAACAACCACCATGCTTGGTATCTTTCCAAAAAAAATTAAAGTTAGAATACTATAGTGATACACATATATCCATGTTTATAGTACCACAGTTCGCAATAATCAAATTGTGGAACCAACCCAGATGTCTGTCAACAAATGAATGGATAAAGAAAATGTGGTATATACATACAATGGAGTTTTCCTCAGCCATAAAGATAAACAAAATTATGTCATTTGTAGGAAAATGGATGGAACTAGAGAATATTATGTTAAGTGAGATCATCCAGTCTCAGAAAGTGAAGAGTTATATGTTTTTTCTCATATGTGGAAGTTAGAAAATAGGAAGCACAAGGGACTAAAAACAAGGAAAGAGATTACTAGAATAGTGGGAAAAAGTCAGGGAGGGAGGTAAAAGGGGGAAAAGAAATATTGAGGAAGGAAATAGAGCAATTAATGTTATATTTGTATTTGAAGATATCAGTATCAATTTCACTAACATGTACAGGAAGAGATGCAGAAGGAGACACACCAAGTGACGTGTGCATATATGAATGTATCACATCAAAACTATGATGTATAATTGCAGTGCACCAATAAAATTATTTTTAAAATGGGTACACTTTTCTCTCAAAATGAAGAAGAGGGAAAAACAAATTAAACCTAAAATACTAATGAAGAAATAATAAATATAAATCAATATGAAAATATTCAAAAGAAGCAAAATATAAACCTTTGAAAATATTAAATAATTACATAACCCCACAAGACAGAACAAGAGATACAAAAATCAGAAAAAGTAAACAAAAATTCCAATACAGTATTAGGAATGACAAATGATAGCATTACTACTCTTCTTGTTCTACATTAAGGAAATCATACAAGAATACTATAAAACACTTTTCAGCAATTGATTAGAAAACTTAAAATGTTCAAATTCTTCAAGATAAAACTGTAGAAGAGAGGCGAGATCATACAGAAAATCCAAATTATTTCGTATCAAGAAAGGCAGCTGAATCTGCTATTTAAAACATTCCAACAAAGCCGGGGATGGTGGTGCATGCTTGTAATCCCAGCATTCGGGAGGCTGAGACCGGAGGATCCGGGTTCACGGCCAGCCTCAGCTACCTAGTGAGGCACTCCGCAACTTAGTGAGACTCTGTTTCAAAAGTAAAGAATAAAAAATAGGGCTGGTGGTGTAGCTCAGAGGCAGAACGCCAGAGTTCAATCCCCAGTACCGCAAAAAAAAATAAATAAAATAAAATAAAATAAAAATAAATAAATAAAACATTCCAACAAAAACTCCAAGTCTGGATACCTTTATCAGTGTTTTTTTCATATATGTAAAAAATAAATAATGCCAATTACACAACACAGTCACACAACACTCTTTCTTACAGTAGAAAGAGAAGAAGTATCCTCTAATTCCTTTTAGGAGGACAGTATATAACTTGATTAAAAAATCTAACTGAAGATTTTACAAGAAATGAAAACTACCAAGAAATCATTCTCAAGAATATAGAGGCAAAAATTCAGGATAAAACATAATGCAATCAAATTCAGTGGTAGGAAAAGACAATGACATAAAAGGACATAGTCCACAAATACAAAGTTTCTTCTAAAACAAAGTGAGTAAATATATTGTACCATATATATTTTTTTTCTGGTTAACAGAAAAATAACCAGAAATAATAAAAATTTTGATAGGCTTTGTAAAATAAATTTGGTAAAAGTCATGAATCACTTATGATTTAAATAAAAAATTATACTATCATTCACTTTCAGAAAAATGCTAAGCTATCAACCAATTTATACCAGAAGGAAACTCCACTAAAATATAAGAATTGTTTTCCAGGACATGGTTCTTTGTATGTTTTATTAAGTATAACAATGGATATTATCTTTAAAATTAAATGAATTTTTGAAATGAAATTACTTGTAAAAGAAAAATCTTAACTTTTCTATAATAGATACTAATAAAAAATAAAGACCTCATCATCTTGCTAATGTTTCTTATATCAGAATGTGAATCTAGATAACATTTTAAAAGGTTCTTATTGAATAAAAGAATGAAAATATCTCTTTTGTTTCATGTGTGTGTATGTGTGTGTGGGGGGGTTTACTCCTGCTCTAAATTTTGTCCCCACATCAGAAACATACATTTACTTATCTAAAAGGGAAGAAAATGAAAGTAATAAAGCATGAGATAAGATTAGAGTAATACTTTATTACTGTAAGTTTGCTTTCTCATTTTTCAAGGTCAAATACTATAGGCAAACAAGCTTCAAGTTAAATATAAAAAATGCAACAAACCAATAACTTATAATTCTCTTAAGGGACAGAAATTGCTGAGAAGTTTTTTTTTTTTATATTTTAATGGAAAAGATAAATCTAACGTGAGCATGATTTACAAAATGTTTCCACAAAACAGTATTCAGTAAATTACTCCATCCGACCTCACATTTATCATAAGGCATGGCTATTTTCTTAAGCATATTTAAATGCCACTTCAAAAAACAATCTTATTTTCCAAACTGCCTTTTTTGTCAGGTTTCATTTCAGCAGTAAGCCACATCCCATTTGCTCCCTTATGGGAAGCCACATTTTAACTCTTCTCATTTATCTATGAGCCACTGAGGATGAACAAGTGAATTAATCTGTCTGCTCTGCTTCTAATTCTTAAATGGTCATTTGGCATAGTTTCCTAATCAAATTATTAAAGACTATTAAATGACCTCCCTAAAATCCTTCAATGTGTTTCCCACATTTGGTCAAATGCACATTTGAGAAATACTCTCATAAAGTACAGGTTTCTGTTTCCAATAAATTGTTTCTAGAAATTTAGTCTTGTTTGTCACCAAAACCAATTGTACCCTTTTTAATATTTATTTCCATTTTGCTTTGCAGAAGAGGGGCCCTCCTCAGTCTGTCAGTCTAAACTCACTTTGTTCTATGCCATTCTTCAATTATTTTCTCAGCATTAAACTTTCATCACTTAGATAATTAATTGATTTTCTTTATAGAAATGTTGCTATTACAGAATTAACTTTTGGAGGAAATTATAAGCAATGAAACTGATCATAGAAAATCTTCAGAAATACAAAAATCTATCCTGTGATCAGAAAAATTCCTTAAATTTGTATATAAATATTATCAATATTATTTCAGCATTGAGGTTAATGCCTAAAAGTATTAAAAGTATGTACCCTAAGATGTTCCAGAAAGATTATGACTCACCCCAGAATCAGGTTTTGTTACTTTTTTGTTGATTTTTTTTTGTTTTTTGCGGCACTGGGGATTGAACTCAGGGGCATTCTACCTCCGAGCTATACCCCCAGCCCTATTTCTTATTCTTGATTTTGAAACAGGGTCTCACTAAGTTGCAGAGGGCCTCACTAGGTAGCTGAGGCTAGCCGCGAACCTGGATCCTCTGGTCTCAGCCTCCCAAATGCTGGGATTACAAGTGTGCGCCACCATGCCCGGCCTTTGTTATTAAAACATTGGTAATTCCAATACCACACGGGAAGAGGAATAGGAAAGTCACATTTAAAAGATTAAAAGGAATCTTTTTACTATTTGTGTTTAATGAAGCCATTGGCCATAATCTAGTACTACAGTATTGCCCTGTTAAAGGGATCTTGAATTATGTAAAATGCTGCTCAGGGTGGAAAGAGTTTTAAATGAACTCCTTAATAATAGGAGGGAAAAAAAAA
>PVLC010018295.1:12913-32366 GCA_004027655.1 Graphiurus murinus | reverse complement strand
AAAAAAAAAAAAAAAAAAAAAAAAAAAAAAAAAAAAAAAAAAAAAAAAAAGAAATAAAGATTACAGAGTAAGGAGAAAGTAAATAAACATGAAGAAAATAGTCTAGAACAAAGGTTATTGTTGATTTTTCCGAGAAGAGACCACTGCTGTCATACCTCTCTCTCAATTCTGAAAAGGAAACTGCCTTGCCTGGTGGTCTGTGCTAATGACAATAATCCTCACAGTGCAAAAAATGATTAGGGAGGGAGGGAGGAAATGAGAGAGAGAGAGAGAGAGAGAGAGAGAGAGAGAGAGAGAGAGAGAGAGAGAGAGAGAGAGATTATTTTAACCATCAAATAGTATATTTAATATGATTGGATGTATAGTCCAGTGATTCGAATGTGCAAAATCCTGTTACCTTGCTGCTTTAAATGAAACACATTCAACTCCTAAGGCCTCCTAAATTTAACACTTTGGAACTTCATCTAATCCAAAACAAATCCTCCTTTTATTTCACAAAGACAGTGGGCTCAGTAGATGTAAATATCAGAATCAACATTATATCTTACCAAATATGGCTTTCTGAGACTTGGTATGTATTGCATTCCTCCCCTGCTCTGTAATATAGTACACATTCAAGTAGGAGTAAAGAATAAGATCCTCTGATTGTCTGAAAAATATGCTTTAATTTAACAACTTTTGGAAATCCATTTTGCCTATTCTCCACCTAATATAAGAAGACTTCGAAAAAGGACATGGACAATCAAAAAGGATTTTGACTGCTTATTAGGCTACCTGCAAAGAAGAGCATGCATATGCCTGGGAGATAGGGTTCCCAGATTGGGCGCTGTACTTAGGCCATCAGGTTTGACATTTCATTTGCAATAAAAGTTACAAATGCTGGTTAGACAAGACCCAGCCAAGTGGGAGTAGATTCTTTAAGAGCTGTCCCTGACATTACCATATAGATGGAGATATGAATATAAATGAAGCATGCTATCACTTGTTGAATCAAATTGTATTTGCTGTTCAGACAGTTTAAGATTTCTGAATACGGAATAGTAAAGTACAGAAAGAAAGTTTCTCTTATCATTATAGGCCAGGAAACACATATAAGTCCAAAAAGAGAAATAAAAGAAAATTTCCACTGAAACGATAATAACCCTAACAAATATAATATAATTGTATATAATTATTTGAAGAGAAAATTCCTCATAATATCAAATTGCTAGACTCATGTGAAGAACAGGAAAAACAAATGTATTATATACATATTAACTTACAATATTAAGCATTTTGTTTCTGAACATTTTTTTAAATGACTATTATTATTTACGTTCTGCAAAATAAGTACAGTTATGAACACTACCACAACTTTTGTTGCTCAAGGATAATAACATGAACAAGTAAACTAGGACCACTCTGTTTAAAGTTGTTTATTTTTCCACAAGGCAAAGTCATACATAGATTTGAGTGGGGATGGACATGAGTAATATCTGAGCTGTTGGCTAGCTAACTGACAAGACTACCAAGTGCAGAGTGGACATTCTTGAAAAAATTCATTGTCATTAAAGACTGAAATTGAAATCTGATCAACAGAATTGAAAGGGAAGTTGAATATTAGTAATGTAACATATGAAAAAAGATACAGAGGTAATTAAGGATGTCTTATTTCATTTTATTTTAGTATCAGTGCTACTAGATTATGTATTGCTGAGAAGAAATCTTTAGAAGGAATAAGGTGAAGATGCAAAAGAAGGAATGTTTAAAAAAAAAAAAGATATCAAAGAAAGTGGCAGCAGCCAGGCATGGTGGCACACGCCTGTAATTTGGGAGGCTGAGACTGAAGGATCGCAGGTTCGCGGCCAGCCTCAGCTACCTAGTGAGGCATTCCGCAACTTAGTGAGACCCTGTTTCAAATTAATAAAAAAATAGGGCTGAGAGTTTAGTTTGGAGGTAGAATGCCCCTGAGTTCCATACCCAGTACCACAAAAAAAAAAAAAAAAAAGAAAAGAAAAAAAGAAAGTGGCAGCAAATGAAGTGTAGGGCATAAATGAAGGAATTCTTTTTGGGAAAAGCAGAACATGTCTTACATTTAATAGGAAGATGAAAGAAAATGTGTACAAATGCAGATAGTTTTATGGATTTGGTTTTGGAAGGATGAAGTACCTGTCTTACAGTTTTTATTTCTCCTTAGCCATTTCAGTTGGACTCTCACCATTGTTCAATATTTTCAATATTTCAGACAGTTTTAAAGCATTTCTTCAATTAAAACATATTAATTTGATTAAAATGCCATGAATCAATGAAAAATAAATATGTGTAATTTAAGGACACACCATTTATAACAATATAAAATGTAAATTTTACAGCATGAAAGCACTTGTAAGATTTTTTTAAAAGATAGGATTTTTTTTATTCTTAAAGAAAGTAAAGGGTAGAGTATATACCAGTGATTTTGGTAGAGCAGAAATAAATACCTAATGGATGATCAGACTAGATAACACCCAAGAATTATTTCCTTTATTATGTTTTAATGTTTTATTCATACTGTAATCTGTTTTTAGGTCTTGTAATAGAAGTCTATGCAACAGTAGAAGCATACACAATAGTAGAATAATATAATGAACCCTATCTGCTCATTTCCCAGTGTCAACAAGTTCGAATTCAAGAACAATGTTCTTTATTTCTATCCGCAACTACTTATTCCGTATGTTATTTTGAAGCAAGTCCCAGACATTACAATAATATCTACAAATATTTCAGCATTATTTCTCCAAGGTAAAAATCTTACAAATAGTTTTATTATACCTTTAAAACACAAAAAATCATATTAAAAATAAATAGTACTTATTATCAGTGCTCAGTTTTTATCTGTGCTTTTAAAGACAAGTTTCTATGAGTCTAGTGAAACAGGGCATTGATCTTGAATTTTAAATTAGGAAATTTTTGATTCCAAACTCAATGTTTCTTTTTGTTGTTGTTTGCCTTTTAATTTTTATTGGTGTATTGCAATCATACATCATAATGAAGCTCCGGGTAATAGAGAGATACATGCACACAGCACTTGGTGAGCTTTGCCCTTCCGGATCCAATCCCACTACCTCCCCCTTTATCCCTACATGGTATTGAGATCGATCGGCATTGTTAATTTTGAATAAATTCATACTGTCATTTGAAATGTTTCCTTATCTATGAGCTCTTTAAAAAGATTAAGTGAGCTCTCAGATCTTTATCTGACATGGAATGATACTAAAAAAAAATAGGAAATAGTTATAATCACGCATCAATATTTTTATATAACCTGATTTTAATTTGTTCCTCACCAAGATGTATGATTACAATGCACCAATAATTTTCTTAAAATTTCTTGTAAGACCATTATAATTATCTAATATTTGTCTTATACACATATTTCTTTTATCTCCATCATTTTTAAGTTTGTTTCTTATAATGCCTGACACAATAGACTTTCAATAAATACAGGTTAAAACAGTGAGCGACTGTTTAAAATAGAACCAATTTAGGTGTCCACCAACAGATGAATGGATTACAAAACTATGGGATATACGCACAATTGAATTCTACTCAGGAATAAAGAAAAACAAAATTATGTCATTTGCAGGAAAATGGATGGACATGGGGAACATTATGTTAAGTGAGATTAGCCAGTCACAGAAAGTAAACGGTTGTATGTTTCTTCTCACATGTAGAAGTTAGGAAGCAATCAGGATCTAAGAGGGACTTTAGATAATAACAAGGAAACCCCAGTGGAGTGAGGGTTATGATGTGGTTAACTCTATGTATATAAGTAAGAATACCAATGCCAACCTCAATATCATGTATGGGGAAGGTGAGGGAGTCGGGAGGGAGCCAGGGGAAGCTCATCAAATACTATTTGCATGTATGTTGCTATTAATCTGAATTACATTACAATGTGAGACTATAATTCACCAATGAAAGTATACCAAAAATAACTATCAAAAAAGTCAAGCTCCCTAAGGTCAAGAGCCAAGTCTATATGACTCCTTAATAGCATAACAACTCTCAGAGCCATGCCTGGTATATCCTAAGAGCTTAGTAAACCTTTGTCCAGTGAATAAATAAGTCTCCACTAAAGACACAAAATTTGAGCAATTCAATGTATATAACATTAATTGCACTGCAGAGTGAGATACGATATCTCATAATGATGTAAGAATTATCTTTAAGGATTGTTATAGTAAAGAATTTGCACTGCATATATTGCACTATCATAAATTTTATTTAAATTATGAAAAACATTATAAGACCCCTTCAAATTATATATTTTATGTTATCATTCCAGTTACCCTAAGAGGAAACCATGTAATTAAAACAACCTTGACTTCTAGGTAGATACACTGTTGTTCATAGCCTCAAATAAACTCTATCTCTACTAAAGAAAATTCATGGAGAACATTAAAAAAACTATATTTTAAGGAAAGAAGTGAAATTGTCCTGCCTAGGAATTCACTGTAGCTGTTAAAGGATGAAATACCGCTTCAATTAATATTTTTAGTATTTGAAGTGTGTCTTTACTGACAGATACTATATTTTTGTTATGAATATGTTTAACTATTTTATTTATACATTTTCTGATTTTCATTTGGATTTTTGTAAAGGTTAAAACAGAAATTAATTAGATGGTCTCATGAATAACAGGCGACAGTAGAATATCATGGAGAAATGAAGTTTAGTCATCAGAGCAAATCAGTATAAAATCATGGACTGGAATTCATAACTTCTATTGCAAAAGATGGTGTCATTCCAGTTCATACATATACATATCATCAGGAGAAAGGTAAAGATTATATGGAATATTTGAAATTCTCTTCTTACTAAAACATGATGGGTAATCCCAGCATTCGGGAGACTGAGACCAGAGGATCCGGTTTCGCGGCCAGCCTCAGCTACCTAGTGAGGCACTCTGCAACTTGGTGAGACTCAGTTTCAAACTAAAGAATAAAAAATAGGGCTGGGGGTGTAGCTCGGAGGTAGAATGCCCCTGAGTTCAATCCCCAGTACCGCAAAAACAAACAAATAAAAAAACATAAATAAATAAATAAATAAATAAAACATGATGGGTTAATTCTTATTTAAATTCAACAAAGTAAAATTTTTGCATTATATTTTCTAGACTCTGATCTGACAAAGGAAAAATAGATATATTCTAATCCCCAAAACATAGAGTAATTTATAAGACATAGCTTCTAAAGTTTATCCTGTATGTGAAAGACTAAGAATTTAGAAAATGTCATTACTGGGGCTCTGAAGGTCCATTATAATATAATATTATTAACATAAATTGATGTTTAAATAGTCAAACATACTTGATGTTTTGAATATAGTTTAATTAACTTTAAACAGAAAAGTCAGTTAATTTTCTGCTTCCTAATTTTTTTCTGATAGCATATTTTCAAATAGAAAGATATATATATATATATATATATATATATATATATATATATATATATATAGTATATTTTCAAATAGAAAATGATGTGGAATTAAGAAAAATATCTAATATGCAAAATGAGCCCAATATTAAGTTAAAATAATTATATATACTGTGTCTAACCAATCATTGAGAATAAAGTAGAACATCAATGAGGTCACTTTTCTGTGCATCTATGGAGGAATTATTCAAAATAATCACTTCATTTTAACAAAATTCAACAGGAAATATTTTATTCTTTCCCAGGGTACATGTAATTTCTCTTCCATTAACTTTTTCTCATGAATAAGTACTTTTTTTTTCAAAGTAGAAAGCTGTAAAGAAAATTAGTCTCAATAGACCAAGGAAAAATAAGTTGCTGGAAAATTTATATGAAAGGGTTTCAGGGAATCAATTGGTACTGCCCTTATTTTTAATCATTGTTCTTTGGTCAACCATAAATCTATACTAGGCACTATTGAAGTGTCTAGTATAATAATATTTCCTAAGTAATTTTTTAGATAGCACTTATCAACTATACTTTTAAATGTTACCTCAAATATTTTAAATATTTTCATGCTTTTAACTGATATTAAATATAGCCTTTATTAATCAGGACACTTAAGGACTGTAATGCTCCACTTCTGCAAAGATCCTGAGTACCATGGATATATTTGTACCTTTTTTGCATCTTGCTTCTTTTTGTCTTTTTCTCTTTTTGTTCAATATGGGCTAAGAGAAAAATGCAAATATCAGACAGTGCACTTAGAAATAATAAAGTCTCTCTTTTCTAATTTGCTTCTACCACAAATTGAGGAAAATAAATCCTTCCCAAATGGTTGTTCTGGGGAACAAAATAGCCAATACTCAGCAGAAAATAGGCAATAAATAGTGTTTGGATGGTTTTCTTTATATAATTGTATTTAATCTCAAATTCTAGCAAATTTATCTGTGTGTCTAGCCCCTTTTCCTAAGGTATTCCCTACATAAAAGGTAGGATTGAAAAAAGCTTATTAAAAACTGTTTAAAACTATTATCTACTTACTAGTACCTTTCCCAACCATTTTCCTTTCCCAAAACTATTGCTTTATAGCCCATTATTTTAAAATAATTAAAGAGAGAATGAGGACGAGAGAGAAGGAAAGAAACTCACCCCACGTGAAATTCAACAAATATATTTTAAATAAATGAAATTTTAAATATGTGTCCTAGAAATTGCTTCAATCTTATAAGTAATCAATATTAATTTATAATAATATACATTTGAACAGAATTCTAGTGAAAAGGGTAAAATACCTATTACCATGCCATGGCAATTTTTGTTTATTTAAAATTATTTTTTATTGGTGCATTGTAATCATACATCTTAATGAGGTACAAGCTGGTAGTCATACATGCACACAGCACTCATTCAACCCTTCACCAATTCCCACCCCATTCCCTTCCCCCTCCCCCCTTCTCATCTTCAGCTTAGTGATTGACTTTGCTATGTTTGTGAATGTACATCATCTGCTTTAGGGTATTTCCATCCCCCCAACCCCCCATCGCCTTCAGTTAGCAAGCCTTCTTTGCTCATCTAAGGTTTCTCCTTCTTCAAACTAGAGTCCCTTCTATGACCCACTTTCTCCCTAGCTTTCATGTATTAGAGACAGCATCTGATTTTTTACTTTTTGTGACTGACTAATCTCACTTAGAATAATGTTTTCCAGTTCCAGCCATTTCTCTGCAAATGACATAATTTTTTTTTTGTCGTTATGGCTGAGTAAAATTCCACTGTGTACACAGTTTTGTAATCCATTCATTTGTTGACGGGCATGTTGGCTGGTTCCATAGTTTGGCAATTGTGAATTGTGCAGCTATAAACACAGATACACATGCATTAGTCTCGTAGTTTGGTTTTTATTCTTTTGGGAAAATACCCAGAAATGGTATTGTGGATCATATGTTATGAGAAATTTTTAATAACAGATCCTTGTAAAATGAGTAGGGAAAAAGGATATACCTAATACCATATCTATTCCTAAATATTAAGCATAATGAGATTGCTGCGATATTGCTTCCATCAGTTGGCAGTGTAATATGAGAAAGAACTGAAGAAGCACGTAGAACCTTAAGAGCTTGGATATAAAATTTTGGAGATCTCTTTGAAATGTGGCCTCTTGACTATTATAGGGATTATAAATTATCTAGGATTTGTGATTCCTGGTATTTTGCTCTTTTAATGCCATTAATTTATTATAAACTAATAACTGCTCTGCACAAGAATTTAATATTCTAAGATCATCATCATCATTGTAATCAATAAGTCATCATATGAAATATATAAAAGATATTTTATTAATTATATTCTCAATTTTTAGAAACTATGATATAAACACAAAAAATAACTTAAAGAATGTATAGGAAATCATTTGGAGCAACTAAAATTCAATCTCAATTTTCTTGAATTCCAGGATAGTTATCCTATAAAAATACACATAAACATACACACCAACAGATGTTTAAGGAAGGAATTAAAAATTAACAATAAAAAGCTTTGTATTTTATTTGATGTAGTTAAATGTACTCATTGGTGTTTATGTCAAAGAGGGTATAAAATGGCCCTAAAACTAAAACGGTGTATATATATTAGGTATAAATAAAGGAAGATTAGAAAGACAATAAAGTGAACTAAGGAATAAAGGAAATGAGACAAAGAGAAGGAAGGAAATAAGGAAAGAGAGAAGTAAAAGGGAAAAAAGTTTGATTAAATACATTAATAATTTTTAAAAGCAAAGGAAACTCTATTATTTGTAGCCCATTAAAAAATCCATGAAGATGGTATGAGAACGTTATAAGCAAAGTCTAAGTATACCAGTCTATATTTGGTTAGTAATGGAGGCAAATAAATACATTAGAGGTAGTATATAAGAAAATGTTATACTTTGATATATATTAAATAAAAAGAAGCATGATTTGTAGAGTGGGAAAAATAATCACTCTTTGTACTGTTCAGGATAAAGTAAGGACGATTTCCCAAGCCAGAAATGTTGTGTATAACTTATTTTCAGAAGAATGCTCTGCAAACTTGCTCAGCAGTGTCTACCTCTCAATTTTCCAAGAACATAGAAATGATTTGAAATCATCTTTAAGTACATTCCAATGACAATGATCACATTCACTATCTACAAAAGGTATCACTTCTTTACAAGAAGGAAAACAAGATGATATTCCCAAAGAAAGAATTTTATCAGCACTTGTCTCAGTCACTATTTAAAATGAGTTTTTGAACTCTTGATTACGTCAAGGTTTACAGATTTGGGGAAAACTACCAACTTAATTTTGCAATTAGATAATTAAAATTTTTGATGAAAACTTTTGGATCATAGCCAATAAAAATAGAAAATTGAAATACTTTTATTTCTCATGCACAGTAATCAAAAATAGGAAACCAAATTTATGATTAATATGATAAAAACAAAACACAATACTCAAAATGAAGAAGTCAATTTTAAATAGACAAAAATCTATTTTTACTATTTATGATATCGTACATGGAAAATCATGACCAGAAAACACAAGAAAAGAGAAATAGAGAATTCTTTTTTGTGTGTGTGTGGCACTGGGGACTTATCCCAGCAGCATTCTAACTCTGAGTTACACTCCTAGCTCTATTTCATTTCAGTTTTTATCTGAAACAGGGTCTCACTAAGTTTCCGAGGCTGGCCACAAACCTGTGAACTTCCTATTTCAACCTTCCAAGTACTGTCCCACAAAACCTGGTTTACCTAATATTTGTTTCTATATGATATCAGGATATCTATTTTATTCAATAGGTTATAATATGTTATTATCAGCATTTATTTTATGCTCAAATTTTCCAGATTTGCTGAATAAAGAAGACCCTTCAAACTAGGTCCCTCTCTTTTTTTTTTTTTTTTTTTTTTTTTAATATCCCATCAGATTTCGAGTTCTGTCTTATACAAAAGGATATTGCAGGCTTATCTTGGATTTCCACTGCCGCATCCTTAACACCAGCCCTCCCTCTAAGAGCCCTGTTGCCTTTTAGTAGAGAATGTTACTTAATCTCCAGGTACATGGAATAATTATTATTTCTGGAAATTTATTTTTACTTGGAAATGCTCTTGAAAGACATAGCTAGAAAATATATGTGTTAGGAGCATGTATATGCACACATTAGAAATACAAATGGCTAATAAATGTATGAGGAAATGTTCAACATCATTAGCAACCAGAGAGATGCAAATCAAAACTACCTTGAGATTTCACCTAGCCCCAATTAGAATGGTAATCATCCAAAACACAAATAACAACAAATGCTGGTGAGGGTGTGGAGAAGTGAGAACCCTAATACATTGTTGGTGGAATTGCAGATTAGTGCAACCACTCTGGAAAACAGTATGGAGGATCCTCAGACAAATGAGAATGAACCTACCATATGATCCAGCAATATCACTTCTGGGTATGTACCCAAAAGAATGGAAACCAAACTGTCAGACCAATCCATGTGTATCAATGTTTACAGTGGCACAGTTCTCAATTGCCAAACTATGGAAGCAGCCAAGATGTCCATCAATAGATGAATGGATTACGGATTACAAAACTATGGGATATGTGCACAATGGTATTCTATTCAGCCATAAGAAGAACAAAATCATGTCATTTGCAGGAAATAGATGGAACTGGAAAACATTATGCTAAGTGAGATTAATCAGTCACAAAAAGTAAAAAATTGTATGCTCTCCCTAATACGCAGAAGCTAGGGAGACAGTGGGACATAAAAGGGACTCTACATGAAGAAGGAAAAATCTTAGATGAGCAAAGAAGGTTACTTAACTGAAGGTGATGGGAGAGGGGAGGGAAACACTCTAATACACATGATGTACTTTCACAAACATATCAAAATCAATCACTAAACTGTACTTGAAAAGGAGAGAGGGTGAGGGAGTTGGGAGTGAATTGGAAATTGAGAAAGGGTTAAAAGAGAAATGTGTGCATGCATGCCTTTACCAGCTTGTACCTAACAAAGATGTATGATTACAATGTGGCAATATAAAAAATAAAATAAAATATTTTCTAGTAATGAGTAATCTGTTGCACATTATTGTTAATATATTTACTGTTTTCCTCATCTCCTTAGTGAATCTTCAGTGAATATATTATAAATTTCCATAGCCCCACAGATATTTACACCATCTCTTGAGTCCAGAACTCTTTGTTTCTGGCTCACCAGATCCTACTTCAAACAGAAAGAAGAGAAATGAATGAAAGGAAAAGAAAAGCAAGAGAAAGGAAAGGGGAAGGGAAGAGAAGGGAAAGAGTAGAACACATTAATACTTCTTAAAGAAAATAATGGAGAATAGAAGGTAAGAATAAAATACAAGGAAGAAATACTAAAATAAATTGTTTATTTTAATACCAACAACCATGACACTTCATTATTCAGATATTTTAAAAACTACTTGAAATGTTGCAGTTTAGCTTCAATATGCTAGTGAATTTCTTTGAAACTCAAATAAGGCCCCAACCAAACCCAGACCATTACAAAGGAGTGCAATACTAATGTTTACCAAGGAAAAGAAATAATACAGTATATTTTTATTACTTGTCAACATTATACAAATGAACAGGAGTCATAATTCTTTATGTGGTCAAATATTCTATGATCAAGAATAGGTGATTTCCCCTCCATTCTGGAATTGTCTGTTCAAAACTAAAATTTATGTCTCAAATGTTACTTCTTTAACCAGCGTTTCCTGATACTCCAAGAAATGTTTCTATGCTGCTTCAAATGAATACCCCAACTCAGTAGTGAATCCAAGATAGATGTGGCTGTCATTGTCTAGCTGTGTCTGCTCCACTTTACCGTGAACTCCTTGATAGCATACTGCTCATCTTATTTGTTTTAACATTTCAACACTAGTAGAGAGCTTAGAAGGTAAAAGGTACTCAATAAACATGTATCCACAGGATGAATGGGTCAATTCCTTGGGTATCATTTTTTTTTGGAGGCAATTGTGAAGTCAGTCTGGAGTTCAGAGAGTGCTCTCCAGTGCTAAGGTCGTAGCATTTGCGTATCTCAGCAAACTGCTAACATAAATGCAGTGGCTCATTTTTCCATATTTACATTAATGCCTTCTATGACTTTTTATACACCTTAACAGTCTTTATTCATCTTATTTATATGTGTGGGATTTTATTGATTTCCTAAATTAATTAACTCTGCACTAGTCACCCCTTGAACTCCATCTTATTTATGGTTACCGAGTTCATTTGAACTATGCAAAATTCATTTCTCTAATAGAACAATGGGCTAATTTAAACTTCTTTCTCTTTATAAAATGACAAATATGTTCTTTCTTCATTTTCAGGGTCTATATATAAGATATTAGAGAGATATTGGAGTGCACTGGGCTTCTGGTTTGAGAAGAATCTGGAGTTATTTTGGCATTCTGTATCTAGGCTCTGATATCTATTATTTTTCAAATCTTTAAAATAGCATATAAACTGGCTATTATCATATTAATTTTAAGGAAATAAGAGATTTTCAGTAATTTATTTGAAATCACACATCCAGCAAGTGATGAAGGTGTATTCCATCTCAGAGGATCAAGACAGCATCACATGTCTTTTGTTTTTCTATCTCATTATTTTCATCAGCTTTTTATTATGAAATATATCAGAAAAATTAAGACTAGTTCAAGCCGGGCATGGTGGCGCACACTTGTAATCCCAGTACTTGGGAGGCTGAGACCAGAGGATCTGGGTTCGCGGCCAGCCTCAGCTACTGAGTGAGGTACTCCACAACTTAGTGAGATCCTGTTTCCGAATAAAGAATAAAAAATAGTGCTGGGGGTGTAGTTTGGAGGTAGAATGCCCCTGAGTTCAATCCCCAGTACCCCACCCCCCAAAAAGACTATTTCACTGATCAGTGTTGTACACTTCATCTAGGTCCATCCATTTTTACAATTTGTGTTCTCTCCCTTTGTCTCTCTCTTAATCTGATTTTCTTCTTCTCATACTCTTTCTAGATATGTGTGAATGTAGATATACCTTTTGCTGGAATATTTGAAAGTAGTCGCATAAATTTTAATGCTTCACAATTAAATAATTTAGCATGGATTTCTTGGGAACAAGGTCACTATATGGTATTTATTCACATATCACCTATGCAATGTTCTTGCCATGAATATTTAACCTAGCTCAAATAATGAAGCAACTATCAAAGCAAGATTAAAGAATTTGAGGGATTTTCCTCATACAATAAACATAAAAATCTTCAAAAATACTAATATCTAAAATACTAAAAAATGGAGTGACTATTTTAGATTAAAGGAGATTAGCGTACCTGATACCTAAATACAATCATCATTTCAATTGGACCCAATATTGGAGAAATGTAACTACCCATGAATGACATTTTGAGGACAGATAGACAAATGTGAACATGGGTGACATATTAGATAGGAATATTCTAGTATTTACACTATTGTTTTTCAGAATCAAAATAAGTGCCTCTATAATACTGTTTCCTATAAAATATATGTCTGAATGTTCTCATCTACAGGACTCATGTTTGTATTTTGTTCTAACATCCATCAAAATATGCATATCCATGAGAATTATGTGGTTTATATTCTTTTTGTAGGTATAGTGTCTGAATATTTTTATCTCTTTCCACAATGTGTCAAAGTTTTAGATAGAATCATAGAAATAAAATTATATATATATATTCATTTGTAACCAAAACCAATATTACTAATAGAAAATAACCAAAGACCATTTAAATTCTCAGACTTTCTCTTCTGTTCAGATATTTAGCTACCAATTATTTACCTTACAAGTATATAATACAATTAATTATTTCCTTCACAACAGTAAGACAATCACTAATTATTACTCTTTTATCAACTCAGTCATATACCATGCAAACCTTTAAAAAGATCAGGGTGCTATGGCTTAAGTGATCACTAAACATATCAAATTTATGTTGTGTGCAGCATTTCAAATGCATATATTAAAATTGAATAGATTAATTTACATTGCCAAAAAGAAAGATCTATATGAGAAAAAAAAATGATCCTGGGGACCAAGAAGGGAAGAAACTACAAAGAACAGGAGTAAGGAAAGCAGATCACCAAAATAAATATTTAGGATGAATAAGGACCAGTTCAGCTATAAAGTAATTTCCTTTATATCATAGGGAATATAGTGAGATGTAGATGAAACCTGGTGATTTTAATAGGTTCAGTTTTCAAGGTAAAATGAATGTTGGTTAATTACACTTAAAAATAGCTTAACTGAAATAGGTAATGATTCTTTGATTCTGTAATATTAAATTATTTTAAAGCAATGTATTGTAAAATAAACCATTTGAAGTTTACTGTTTTTAAAAATCTTTCTCCAAATCTGTTGACATAGATCTTATTTTTTTAATAGATTGAAAGAGCTTTAAATATCATTAACACAGCTACATAATCTCTGTACTTATAACATTCCTATCATACCAGCTTTTTTCCCCTTTAAGTAATATTTAGCTAGCTGCAGTGGCACATGCCTGTAGTCCAAGCTACTTAGGAGGCTGAAGCTGAAGAATCACTTGAGCTCAGTAGTTGGAGGCTAGTCTCAGCAAAACAGTGAAACCCTATCTCAAAAGAATAAAACAAAACAAAAAAGTATTCAAAACTATACATCTAAGAAGAGACAAAATTCTGTTTATATAACCAGTAGTTTTCAAAATAATTATTTATAAAACACTTAACTGAATTTTAAAAAGTACTGAAAACAAACAAAATATATATAGAAGGAATTAGCTTCTGAGAGAAAACTTCATGTTCTGAGTTTGAAAACTCTTAATATATGTGGACCTAGATAAATTACCCAACCTAGATAAAATAGAATAGATTTGAAATGAATTTGCTAAGTTAAGATCAACGCTTTACAATGCTGATAGGGTCCATTTCTCCATATAACATTTTTGCTGTTTGTCAGTTTAGAGAACAATATTACTAAATTTCCATTTCCATTTCTGAGGTTATCTGTCTTTTCATGACTTGCCATATCTGCAATACCATCAGAACCATCTTCCTCTGTCCCTTCTTATTTTGGTTCTATGCCTTAGTTTAAGTTTCCATTGCATCTGACATCATTTTTTGCACTAAATTGTTGTGATCTCTTTGCTTCTAGTCTGTGTGCTCTCCAATTTACATATAACTATTCCCATAGTTACATGGCTAAAATGACGATCTAATTTTATTTCTTGTCAGATGGAGTATGTTCCCTGTGCTTTCCCCAATTTCTTCATTGCTAATACAACTCAGATTCTGTTCAGGTGTCAAGCAACCTCATGTTTTGAGGGAGTCTGGAAAACAAGGTTTACAGAGTAATTACTAATTCAATTCTCGTATCAGTGGTCATTTTCTGAATGGGCTATTTATTGAAAGTTTTTGCCACTGAAACAAGAGAAGTGTCTACTGGGTAAAATTTCTAGGAAAAAAAACTATTATTTTATCATCATCATCATCATCATCATCATCATCATCATCACCACCACCAGTAGTATTATCATTAGTGCTGAGAATTGAACCCAATGCCTTTCACACACTAAGCATGCATTCCACCACTGAGCTCTACCTCCAGCCCTTATCAAAAATTCTTAATAGCTAGGTACAGTGGCGCACACCTCTACTCCCAGTATTTGGGAGGCTGACACAGAAGGATTGCAGTTTTGAGTCCAGCCTCTGTAATTTAGCAAAACCCTCTACAACATAGTGAGACCCTGCTTTAAAGTAAAAAAATAAAAATAAAGAGAACTGGGGATACATCCCCAGTGGTAGAATGTCCCTGGGATCAATCACACACACACACACACACACACACACACACACACACACACACTTACACACACACACACACTAAAGAGCATAGAAACAATTTCAGTATCTTTGGACACTAAAGAACATAGAAACAATTTCAGTAACTTTGGATACACACACATTCACACACACACACATACACACTAAAGAATAGAGAAACAATTTCAGTATCTTTGGACATTGTTGGTCAAAATATGATGATTAAAACTGATTCAGTGAGAAATAATGAGAGGAAGAAGTGGAAATGAAGCTATGTTTTCAGTGAATGGTTGAATTCATCATCCCAGGATACTTCTTATCTCTGTACCTTCTTGTTATGGGAGATAATATATGTCCTATTTTTTTTCTTTCAGTCAGGTCTTCTGTTACTTGAGTCATAAGAACTTTATTCTATTCAGAATTCCTGATGTGGCCCCTACTTACTCATGTGAGAAAATTTACAATCCAGTCCTTCTTGAATCATCGTTCTGGCTGTAGTCTATCTGTACTTTCACATGGCCATGTTCCTCTCAATCTGCCATCACAGGAGGCATTCATGAATTTGGAGTCATAGGTCCTTACACATCTATGTGTCTTTCATATTACAACTAGAGTGAACAATGCCTGTCATCTTGTTTTCCTCACCCTAATGCCAAGTCTTGCTTGGCCCTGAGGTTTAGAACTAGTTACCTTTTTTTTTTTGTGCTAGGGATTAAACTCAGAGGCACTCTACCTCTGAGCTACACTGCCAGCCCCATTTTATTTTTTATTTGGAAACAGGGTCTTGCTAAGTTGATGAGAGCCTCACCCAGTTGCGGAGCCTGGCTTGGAAACTGTGATGCTCCTGTCTCAGCCTCCCAAGTACTAGGATTATAGGTGTGCCCCACCACAACCAGTCTGGTTTCTTTTTGTTGCTGTTGTTGTTTTTAAATCTCCAAAACAAATTACTTATGTTTTACTTTCACAATTGCATCATGCTTTCATTTAGTATCTCCCTCAATTAGACCACCAGGGACACATCAAAAAGTAAGAGGTTGTACTTTGGCCCGAACAAAAATTAGGGAGTAACTGATGAAATATTTGAGTTTTCTCTGTCTTTTTAAAACATGCAAATTATTTATTTTAAAAGTTGAAAGACAGTAAAATTTAAGATAGTAGCCATTTGAAATGAAGGAAGCCCTAAAGATTATGAAAAGATGTAATGGATTTTGTTTTTGTTGACACTGTATGGAGAGGAGTTAGAGATAGAAACTGAAAAGACAGATTCAGTGGGAGATGCTGGGAATAGGATAAAGCAAATTTAACTGTGAGATGACATAGAGCAGGGTGGCATTGTCCCAACATAGCCCCAATGACAGACATGGCAGCGGCAGCGGCCCATGGTGGCACATGAACCACAAGAGCAGGACTAACGGGATTAGACATATTGGTTGAACACTTTGGAATCTTTAGGAGCTGCCACAAATATTTCACCAGGACTTCTTATAAGAACCAGGGTTCTGAAAGAACTGTAAGTGCAGTTAAAATTTGAGCATGCATATTAATGTGACCATATTTGTGTCCAAATACTATACCATTTTAGCCACTTGAGATTTACCTACTTTCCCTACGTCTATTAGAGGAGTAGCTGGCAAAAATTTTCTCCCACTCTGTGGGCTCTCTAGTGAGGTTCTTGATACTTTCCTTTGCTTCACAAAAGCTCTTCAGTTTAATGCAATCCCATGTATTGATCTTCCTTTGAGTTGCTTGTGCTTTGGAGATCTTGTTGAGAAAGTTTTTACCTGTGCCTATGTGTTGAAGTGTTGGGCCTATGCCCTCTTCAAGTAGCTGCAAGGTCTCTGGCCTGACTTCCAGGTCTTTGATTCATCTTGAATTGACTCTTGTGAAGGGTGAGAAAGTGGGGTTTATTTCCATTTTCCTGCATATGGTTAACCAGTTTTGCCAACACCATTTGTTAAAGAGGCTATTTTTTTTCCAGTGTATGTTTTTGGTTACTTTGTCAGAAAATCAATTGACTGCAAGTGTGTGGGTTTGTTTCCAAGTCTTCTATTTTGCTTCATTGGAATATGTGTCTGTTTTTGTGTCAATACCATGCCGTTATTATTACTGTGGCTTTGTAGTATGGTTTGAAGTCAGGTATTGTTTTGCCTCCTGCATGGTTCTTGTTGCTAAGAACTACTTTGGCTATTCTGGGCTTTTTGCTCCAAATGAATTTAAGGACTTATTTTTCTATGTCTGTGAAGAGTGACCTTGGTAATTTAATGGGTATCACATCGAATCTGTAGATCACTTTTGGGAGAATGACCATTTTGATGATATTCGTTCTGCCTATCCAAGAGCATGGAAGATCTTTCCATCTTCTAAGGTCTCCTTATATCTGTAGCAATGACTTATATTTGAAGACATGTAATAAGTATTTTCTTAATTAAACAAGTTTGTTTGTCTTTAATTAACCATGACTTGTCATTCTATTCTTTGTCACCACCCAGGAAGCAGAAATACTCTGAGCTGGGAAATATTTTATTAACTTTAAAGCAACTTTACAAAATATATGCAATTACACAGTGCTTGGTGAAGAAACTAAGCATATTTTTTTTTCTTTTTCATTTTTTTCAGGAGCAACAAGTGTAAAAGGTAAGAAAGATAATAAAAGAAGTACCAAGGGCACTCAAAATATCCAATATGTTGGATTTTTTAAAATTACCATACTGCAAATGCAAATTTGTGCCTGCAACGCTTTACTGTCAAAAGAAATTGATCTCTGTGTGAATGATAATCCTTAAGCTCATGGCCTCTCTGAGGAAATGCACCTGTAGCAGAATGACAAATGAGGGGAGGCTGCTTTTGGCACATGGTCTCTACGGCTACAGTAACCTGTTTGGAAATAGAAGGAGCACAAGCTCCTGAATAGTAGAACTGATTAAATTCATATTTTTCAAGATATAACAATTCTATCTCACATATCACCTGGACTTATTTCATCCATATGGTGCCCTTGGTAATATCTGAGAGGAACCATGGGGATTTGTAGATTATTTGCAGATTAGAATTGTAAAGCACCATTGCTCTTTGGCGAATCATAAGTCTGATTGCCCTTTTATGATATGACAGGATTCAGCATGTTGCTATGCAGGGGATGATGACAGAGACAGGGATGGAGTCAATTATAGAGCTCTTTCCAATCTGAGGATAAATTGCCTTTGTCATAAGGCATCTTCAGGTACTGGTGATTTCACGACTGTTGGTCTCCTGAGTGACAACAAAAATACATCCTGAAATACCTGTCTTGTCCACTTCAAGTTTCTACATAGAGGCACTGCATCTTCAATCCCATATTTTTTCACTCTTTTATCTATATTTGTGTTGGGTACTTTGCTGTTAAGTTCATAGTACTACATGGCACACAAATATAGCCTATCTGATAACCCAAAAGTTTTGACAAAATGGTTGCTCTCACAGTTGATTTAGTCTTTCTTCCATGAAATTAAAAGGAAAACATCTATTCTCATCTTGTCTTCTTTTGTAACAGTATATGTTAAACATCTTTAACTAATTTGTGCTCTGCCATTCTAAATTATGTGTATTTCTGAACAAATTTAATGTAATACATATCATCTTATTTAAGAGTCACATGATTTCATGCTTGCAACCTTCTCTTTCATGGTAATTTATTTTATGGTAAATATGTTACAGAAATATTCTTAATTTAATGCAGACAGTGGCATACATTTGGAGATTCTTGTCATTGTAAAGAATGAAAATGCAAATATGATTCTATGCTATACACATGCATAGACATGAGAGGTAGGAAAAATGTAAAAGGAAAACCACTGAAAGTTGACAGTGATTTAGTTTATCTGGTGTGCTGGAATTATTGTTGTGTTTCTAAAATTGTATATTTTTTTGTGTTGAGAAAACTTGAAAATAGAAAGTAGCCTCCTACTTATTAAAGAGTTAGCAGAGGTATCTTTTTTTTTTTTTTTTTTTTTTTTTTTTTTTTTTTTTTTTTTTTTTTTTTTTTTTTTTTTTTTTTTTTTTTTTTTTTTTGTGGTACTGGGGATTGAACTCAGGGGCATTCTACCTCCGAGCTACACCCCCAGCCCTATTTTTTATTCTTTATTTTGAAACCGAGTCTCACTAAGTTGCGGAGTGCCTCACTAGGTAG
>PVLC010018295.1:0-12813 GCA_004027655.1 Graphiurus murinus | reverse complement strand
CAGAGGTATCTTTTAAATTTCACAGATGTTAATATTTATATTTGTATCCTATTCATTTTATTTATATATATTTCCTGAACTTGTGACAATGAATTTGAATTATTTTTATTATTAGAAAATAACAGCATTAAAACATTATATGTGGAAGTTATTTCTAGATAGAAAAATAAGCCTGAGTCTCAAACTTATCTACTGCTTTTTTCTCCTATGAACAAAATGAATGGGTATAGATGGAGTAATTACATATTGAAATATACTTTCAGTCTATTCACTATCTAAAATTTCCATGAAAGCAAAATTTTTTAAAAGGGAGAAGATACATTTACTATATTCTGGGCTCAAACCCAGACTTTCATTAAGCTCTTATGATTTATTAGCCCTCTGAAACTGAAATAAGTTTTAAAAAGAGCTGATTCTCATGTCTGGTTAAGAAGGTTTTTTTTTTTAGTCTATGTAGGCAGTTTTTAAAATTTTGTAATTATGTACAACAGTTCTCTGGGTTAAAGTTAAAAATTTATATTTTATTAATATTTATTTGTAAACTACAAAATAGAACCTGGACCAATCCTCTCAATACATTTAACCATACATTTGTGATATAAAAGATGATTTTCTGAAAATTTTATGTCATTTTTCTCAAAATTCAGTCTTTTGTAAACATACTAGGGAAGATAGCTAGATAAAGAATATGTTCTAAAGCCAAAACATCACCTCTTAAAGCACACACATCTTAGTGAATCTGCTTTGTGAACACAAATGTTCTCACACTGCTTATTTTTAATGCAGGATATCTATGTATGAATCGCTATTGAATATACTTTACTATTCAGTATAGAAATTATTGATGTACAATGTTTATAAAAGTTTTTAATACTAATAACAGTAAAATTGCTTTGAGACATTTATTTTAGTGACAATTATGCTAGATTTTACCATAAATAATGATTCCATATATACTAGTTTTAATTAGAATTCAATCCTCAGATGTACATTATTACACACAATATGTAATGCAAATAGTACATAAGTAGCAATTATCTCATAACTCCTGATGCTATGCCCTTTAAAAATTATACATTAGCTGGTAGGTAAAAACATTAAAATTGTATATATTAATGAAGTTATATGTAATACAAAACATTTAAACACATATCTAAAGATATGTGCTAATTCCACATATGGATTAAAGTAGAATCAAGTCTTCATCCCATTAATAGGTGTAATGTATGAAAAATAAAATTATTAGTTTCTTATGAAAGTAGTTTAGTTAAATTTGATATTATTATATATATATATACTTGTAATCTATATGGGATTAAATAAATTTAAAAGATATATTTAGCTTATTTTATCTTTAAAACAAAGTAGAGAAAGATGGTTCAAAGAAAAATAATAGAAGTAAGGCAATACATAAAGAAGACTAGTCTCTTTTTTAAGATATGGAAAACTGTTTAAAGTTGGGCTTGGGGTGCATATCAGTGGTAGAGAGCTTGTTCAGGGTCCTGGGCTCAATTTCCAGCACCACAAAAAATGCAAATCAAGGTTCAGTATCATATAATTAAAATTCATCCAGGAAAGACTCTGCCTCTCAGTTCACGATGCTCACCTACAGGCAGCACTTCCCTACTCATCGAGACTAAAGAAAATAGCCACAACAACCCCGTTGAAGGATTTGTTGGTTCTTTCACACACCTTCAATGAGTGTCAATTTCTATGGCAAACACTCTACAGACTGGGATAGAAAATTGAATAAGACATGATTTATTTCAGGGTTCCCAAAGAGTTTCCCAAATTGTGAAACTATGAGGAATCAAGTTAGAAACTTGGATAAGGATGGCAGAGTCAGGTCATAAAGCACTCTCAGAGACAGCCACATGGAAAATGTTTCTGGGGTGAGAATATATGGAATGCAGTTGGAGCACAGATAACAGAAGTATACACATGAGCATGCAGGTAGAGAAATCATGTATTCAGGTCAGTAGGATGAGTGTCATAGGGAAAATATGAATCATTAATGTTTTAAACTGGACAGTTTTTAAAAGTGTGTGTGTGTGTGTGTGTCTTTTTACTGGGGTTTGAACTCAGGGGCATTCTACCTCTGAGCTACATCCCAGATCCCATCCCTTTTTATTTTATTATTACTTTTTTATTTTGAAACAGGATCTCACTAAGTTTCAGAGGACCTCCCTAAACTGCCTATACTGACCATGAACATGAGCTCCTCCTGTCTCAGCCTCCCAAGTACTGGGATTACAGGAGTTGGCCACTATGCCCTATTGATAGCTATATCTTTCAAGAATATGTCAAAGTAGCAATAATTAATGGCATGTCTGACTTTTTTTATTTTTTTTTTTTGCGGTAGTGGGGATTGAACTCAGGGGCATTCTACCTCCGAGCTATACCCCCAGCCCTATTTTTTCTTCTTTATTTTGAAACCAAGTCTCACTAAGTTGCAGAGGGCCTCACTAGGTAGCTGAGGCTGGCCGAGAACCCAGATCCTCTGGTCTCAGCCTCCCAAATGCTGGGATTACAAGCGTGCGCCACCACACCTGGCCAATGTCTGACATTTTTAAGACAGTAATAATCTACTACAGTTTGACAATATTTAGAAATCAAGTAATAGACAGCATGCATATCAGGAAAAGATGTATTACTTTTACTTTAAAGTAATATAAATATTATATTTTATCTGAGTCTTCAAACAGTGAAATCCATATGAGTCATGAAAAAGACAGATGCCATCATACAAAGCAATTCTATCATTGCACTTAATTTGTGCTAGAGTATTCTGCTCACAGTGACTATGAGCTCTTTATAGTGGCATATAATTTGATAAACAAAAGAATGAATGGTATAAAATATTGTAGCAATGCCAGTATACCAGTTCTGGGTTTAATTAAATTAGGTTGACACTCTATCAATGTTAGCTCCAATACACTGACTCTAACTTCATAAATACATAAATCTGTCTAAGCCACATTCAAAAACTTCTAAGGAATTTTTCTTTAGTAAAATGTTATAGTGACAAAACTGAATACCTGAATTTAAATTCCTCTCAACTAATTCAAAATCATCTGTAAGTTAATAGAACCAGGGAGAACATATAGTTATGCTGAAAGAAAGTCTCTGTTCACACAAATGCATTAAGTGATAAGAAAACTCAGCCACTGAGAAGCTAAGCAACATGCTCAGAATTAAAGTTAGGATTTAGAAAATTAAGAAATATTTAGTAGATGTCTAGTATGTGCCAGAATTTGGGTCAGATCACAGGCTTCCTGACTCCAGGCTTTTAGCAACTATAACGCGGGGCTTCTAAATATCTTCCTCACTTGATGAAATACAAAGATGATTTTATTGGTCAACTTCCCGTTATTGTAACGAAATACTTAAGGTAATTAACTTATAAAGAGAAAAAGGGTTCTTTTGGCTCACATTTTTGGAGATTTCATTTCATGATTGAGTGACCCTGTTGTTTTAGGCCGTGGCAAGGCAGCAGGTTCTGGTGGAAGCATGTGGCAGAGTAAACCATTACCTCATCACCAAGAAGCAAAGCCAGAGGAAGAAGTGGAGAGGCCAGTAACACAATCTCCCTAAAGGGCAAGCACCTATGGCCTCCCACAAAACCCTGTCTCCAAATGACACAAGACACCTTCAAAGAGCAGTAACCTGGGGATTAAGCCTTTAATACAAGGGCCTCTAGGAGACATTCAACATCCAAACTGCATGTCTATTTCATTTGATTTCAAATTATCGCTTTACTAGTAAAACTACTATACTCATTTCAAAGTTCTGATTCCCTAAAAAGCACTTAGATTGGAAAAATAATTAAAATATTTTGATAAATATTTGACTGACGCTTCTGTAAATATTTTTAATCATGATTGGTTCCTTGAATGGAAGATGTTTCTAAGTTTCAGTGCTGTAATGAACCTAACTAATCAATCTGCTAAGTGAGTAATGGGACAAACTGTGAAATATTTAATGAGAACTATGCTATTTGAAAGAAAATCAATTTGTTCATAAACTCCATGGGTATGTTCCTTGAAACAGATACAATAAAATAGCTGGAAGGAAGTATACTTGTTTTTAATAAAATGCAGTGAACATGTATGAGTGTAGCATAATAAAGTTCCAACTGTAATTTTATTTTATTGTTCCTCTAATATCTGTCCAATGGAATAGTGGTCTTGTCTTCTGGCCTGTATAGGAATTTGGTCAGTTTGCATAAATTTTCTCCTAATAGTTAGATAAAGTCATTTGAAGTAATAAAATGACTTTGTTTCAGAAAATAAAATTGTGCATTCTAATCTATTAACACTACAGTCTTCCTTCAAAGTAAGATTTATTTTCTCACATGTCCAGAACAGACGTTTATGTGGTGGCTATTAGGCCTACAGGAGAGACAGCCATTGTAGTGAGCTCCTCACAGTATCCATACTGCCTTTCCTAATATAGGGGCAAACACAGAGAAAAATGTTCTTTGCCTTTGGCATTCTTTTGTATGATGGGAATGAGAAAGCAAAAACTCTTGCAAAGCAATATGACTATATTTATAATAAGGGTTGTGGTTAGCACTTGCCTTATATCAGTATTTGGTAGGTTTTTAATTCTAGTTTTAGTTGTTTGTGTCACTCTAAAGACAGTATTTTTTTATCCATCTGACTTCAGCAAACATGGTTATCATCAAGAATATAAACAATAAGCCAGGCGTGGTGGCGCACACTTGTAATCCCAGCATTTGGGAGGCTGAGACCGGAGGATCCGGGTTCGGAGCCAACCTCAGCTACCTAGTGAGGCACTCCGCAACTTAGTGAGACCCTGTTTCCAAATAAAGAATAATAAAAAAATAGGGCTGAGGGTATAGCTCGGAGGTAGAATGCCCCTGGGTTCAATCCCCAGTACCGCAAAAAAAAAAAAAAAAAAAAAGAATATAAACAATAATAAAGGCTGGCAAGGATGTGGGGTAAAAAGAACACATACACTGTTGGTGAGACTGTAAATTAGTAAACCCATTATGGAGATTACTCAAAAGACTAGGAATGGAACCCCCATATGACCCTTGCTGTATAGCTCCTTGATATCTTTCCAAAAGAATTAGAGTTAGAGTACTATAGTGACTCAGGCATACCCATGTTTATAATAGCACAATTCACAACAGCCAAGTTCTGGAATCAATCAAAATGTCTACCAGAAGATGAATGGATAAAAAAATTTGTGGAATATATGAACAATAGAGTTTTACTTAACCAAAGGAACAGAATTATGTAATTTGTAGGAAAATAGAAAGAACTAAAGAACATCATACTAAGTGAGGTCAGCCAGACAGAGAAAAAGAAGGATCACATGTATTCTTTTGTATGTTGAAGCTAGAGAGAAAATAGGAAAGAAAAGGTACTTCATTAAAATGAGGAGAGCCACTATTAAAATAATGGAAAGGGATGGAGGGGAGAATAGGAGGGGATAAAGGAGGCTTGAGGGAGGAAACAGAACAAGAATTCTTATGTATGTATATGAATGTATCACTTTGGATCTATCATGTATAACAATACACAAAGAATTTAAATATAAAAATATATTAATACCATAAAAAGTAGAAGTAGAAATTTTTGTGTGTGTGTGTGGTGCTGGAGAATGAACCCTGGGACAGTCTGTCTCCGAGCTACAACCCCAGCTCTATTTCAGTTTATTATATTTGGGAACAGGCTCTTGCTAAGTTGCTAAGGGCCTTGCTAAGTTGCTGAGGCTGGCTTTGAACCTGTAATCCTCCTGTCTCAGCCTCCCAAGTACTGGGATTACAAGCATGTACCATTGTGCCTGGCTAGGAATCTTTTAAGAATCATATTTGGCCGGGAGTGGTGGCTGAGACAGGAGGATGGGGGTTCATGGCCAGCCTCAGCTACTTAGTGAGGACCTCTGCAACTTAGCCTGTTCTCAAAAAAAAAAAAGAATAGCTAGGTATAGCTTAGAGGTAGAATGCCCCTGGGTTCAATCCCCACTCCAGTACCGAAAAGAAAAAAAAAAAAAAGAATCATATTTGATTATGAGAAAATACATTCAATATTTGCAATTGTTTTTCACGTTGTATAGCACTAAGACACCAATATATACAGAAAACAAGCTGTGGGCACATTATATATTATTTAAAAATTATGCTTCTGAAAAGATATTGACCATTAAGCCCAATAAATGAGTGTTACTAGTAAATTTTCTCGTTTGATGCATTTTTATTTATGTAACTGCAAGTCTGCAGAGTTAATAGTATCAGGATAAGATTCATTGATGGTATCAAGGGACCTATTACTACTTAATATTGGCTATTTAATGTAAATATTGAAAAATCAAAACTCATTTGTTAATAACAACACTTAAAAATAATATTTCCAGAATCAAGACTAATCTTTCAAAATCCAAATTCTATTTCAATTATCAAAGAGGGACATTTCAAAAGAACTTCAAGATTATTTAATCTTTTTTAAGGAAAAAAATAAATTATTTGAAATAAATGAGAATCTTTTGCCCAAAACAATTTCACACATGTAAAATGGACTGGAATGACATGTGTTTTATGTGTGAAGTAAGTGAGGAATTGATTTGGAAATCTGTTCTTGAATGTCAAAATGAATAAAATAGGACTTGTTTTATGTTGGAGAAATAATATAAATTTTTTTATTATTTTTAATTTTTTTTTAAATAATTTGTTATCAGCCGGGAGTGGTGGCATATGCCTGCAATCCTAGTACTTGGGAGGCTTAGACAGGAGGATCACAGGTTTGAGGACAGCTCCAGCAAGTAGTAAGACTCTCATCAACCTAGTGAGACCCTGTTTCAAAATAAAAATAAAATAGGGCTGGGGATGTAGTTTGGAGATAGAATGCCCCATTGCTATCACAAATCTTTTTTTTTTTTTTTTTTTTGCGGTACTGGGGATTGAACTCAGGGGCATTCTACCTCCGAGCTACACCCCCAGCCCTATTTTTTATTCTTTATTTTGAAACCTAGTCTCACTAAGTTGCAGAGTGACTCACTACGTAGCTGAGGCTGGCCGCGAACCCGGATCCTCTGGTCTCAGCCTCCCGAATGCTGGGATTACAAGCGTGCGCCACCACGCCCGGCTACAAATCATTTTTTAAAGAAGTTAATTTCCTCTTTAAAGAAAAGTCCTATGTTTGTAAAACAGTATTTACTGGTGTAGATTCATGTAAAAACTTAAAAATAAGAAAGTAAACTTTCGCTCAAAATCTACATTTATGATTAGATACTAAAAGCAATAATACATATTTGGAATATCAGAGAAAGAGGTCTTCATTTAATTAATAGAGATAGAGCACATAACTTTAATAAGATATTCTCAATGTTACATGTCTTTAAAATGATGAAAATAATGATTGTACTTTTGTATGGAAAACTTTGCTTTTACCAACCTCTTTTGTTAACACAGCAGAGAGTTCTTAATGGTAGACTCTACTGGAAGTGTCAGAACTTTGACAAATATTTTGATCTATACTAGTACTATATTACTATATTCAGGAATGTGGACTAGGAACAAAAAAAAGTCATATTACATTGTCACTTTGGCATCATGAAACCAATCATCAAATTGGAAATAGTAGAAAAAAGGTTATAAGAGTTAGTTTGCATTACCTTGTGATAATATAAATCTCCAATGGGCAGGATGGGGAGGAATATTTAAAGACCACACAGGGAGATGAAAGATATTAGCAAACACTTTATATAATAAATACAGAGTTCAGTTGAGGAAACACAAATCTTCAAATTGAAACTATCAAAATAATTTTATTAAATACCTATTTCTGAACGACCCTTTTTGAAAACAAACTAGAACACACACACACACACATACACACACACACACACACACACACACACACACACACATACGTCTATTTAGAATGCAAGGAACAGAACAGGTGCTTCGGAGGTGCTCACTCTTTGCTCTCTTAGACAACTTAGCAATCCCTGTTTCTTGAATCACTTGCCCTAATCGCTCCTGGTTTTATTTTGTTAGTTACTAATTGATATTGTCCTATCTACATCTCAAGTTCCTTTACCTGCTCACCATGGACTTGAAACTATTCTCAAAACCCTATCCATTATAATCTGATTATTTTTCTTTACATCTTAAAGATCGTATTTTCCCTCCTGGATTCAATTATCTCCTGTCTGCAGCAGCTTCCCAGGACTGCTCACCGAATTTTTCCGACTTCTGATATTAATTCCTGTCATGCACTAGGCAGTGAGACTTTTCATAAGTATTCACCTGCTACCTGTTTGTGTGTGTGTGTGTGTGTGTGTGTGTACGTGTGTATGTGTGGTACTAGGGATTGAACCCAGGGGGCTACATCTGGGTTACACCCCCATCCCTATTTTAATTTTT
The DNA here is from genome assembly GCA_004027655.1 of Graphiurus murinus. Lineage (NCBI taxonomy): Eukaryota > Metazoa > Chordata > Mammalia > Rodentia > Gliridae > Graphiurus > Graphiurus murinus. The sequence goes on along the minus strand of PVLC010018295.1, from coordinate 4,418 downwards.
ATTTTGAAACAAGGTTTTGCTAGGTTGCTGAGAGTCTCACTGAATTGCTGAGGCTGAAGCTGTCCTCCAACCTGCTATCCTCCTGTCTCAGCCTCCCAAGTACTGGAATTACAAACATGCACTACCACTCATGGCTATCTGCAATCTTTTTAAAAGATTTAAAACTAAATTATGATCCAACAGTTTAGCTTTCCTCTTTATACTTCTCATATAGTCAGCCTTTTCTCTTGGACTTAAAACCTTGCAGTAATCTTTGTTTCCTCCTTTCAACTAACATTTAGTCTCTAATTGTATCTAATCATGCATCATATTAACTCTGCTCTCACTGTCTCTCAGTTTCCATCTTCATCATGTTGATATAAGATGACACAGACACTTAGATAGCAAAGCTCTCTGTCTGTCTAAAGTCTATGTCTCATGTAATCTAACTCTCCTAAAGGTCTTAGATTATAGCAATAACTTAATACTAAGTTAATGGATGAAAACTGGTATAGTTGTTGACATACGAATATGATTTACAAATTATCATTGTGCAATTTTTATTTAAAAAACCTTCTCTCCTGAGAGTTTAATATCCCTATATTAAAATCATGCTTAAACTATTTTATTCATTATGTAAACCTTATTTGTGTATCTCAGTTTTATTATCTTTGAAATTCTGGAAGCAGAACAAAACAGTCTATAAATTTGCATGAAGTGTGAAAATTCTTCACTCTTCAATCCATACTAAATCCTCTCAACTATTTTTTTCTTCATATAGTAATGAGAAATTTTTAAACTATGTTATGTATAAATGTTTTAAATACTAAAACACAATATTCAATATAACTTAAACAAAAGCATGTTAATAGATATATTCATGCATCTACTTACATACCATATGACAACTTATTTATCAATTCACTAATTTCTGTACATTTGAAAAGTCTTGTTAATCTAATCTATAAAGTGAATTTTATACCTTAACCTTTTTACTATATAGCTAATAGAATGACTTGTTAATCTGCATCTATAATTACTTCCAGTTTGAAAATTGACTTTAACCAGCCATTTATTCTAATTATAAAAATACATTTTAAACTATTAATTTTCTATTATTTATTCTCTACTAACATTTCAAATAAATCTATGTGAGGTAAAATAATTCTGTGTGAGTCAACATTAATCAAAAAAAAATCAAGTCCCTAAGAATTTCCAAATTTATATATTATAGGTATGATATTATTATATCTATAATTATAGATACAATTTTAATTGTCTGAAAATACTTTTTAAATGACAGCTCATTTAGTATTAATATAATTAAATAAAGTTTGTAAGAGAGGCGATGCTAAAAATAAGGTTTAAAGAATAATCCTTCATTCTAAATGGCTAATCTTTTGCTTTCCTTTGTTCACCAATGGAGTTTAATCAATGTTTTCCTGAAACTTCCTGCCAAGACTTAGCAGTAAGCATATTCATTTCTGAATACAGGGTAAATGTACTATGTGTATGATTTAGCAGAAAAGCACATCTGCCCCTTTTATATATGAATATCAAAACTGCATATTGCAACATCAATAACTCATTCCTTCCCATCTCTTGTAAAGAAGGAAATTTTAACTTAGCTTTTGAACACTGACTGGCACATTCGCTGAGAATCCTAAAGCAGGTTTTTCCTCACCTAGCCTGCCTGCGGAGGAAATGAGGCTACATTAGGTTTCTAAATTTCAACAATTTACCTCAATTTTACTACAGAAAACATCTTCTACAAAAGCTATTGGAAAATGTTGATCATAATCTTCATCTCCAAAACAATATTCTAGCATGTATATCAGTGAGAAAGTTGCAAGTAAGATATTATACAAAACAGCCAGAAATGGCAGTGGAGTATAATTATAAATGAAGTCTTTTTCATATAAACCGAGACATTCTTTGAGGATGTATAAAAAAGATGTTTACTCATAAAGTTTATTTCCTATTCTGTGTTTTAGTTTCCTATGAAGTTATCCAGTCTAAAAGGAACTTTAGTGTCTATGACAATATTTGTTGCTTCTTCCATAAGAAGATTACCACAAAAAAGAAAAAAAATAGATAATTTAGTTAAAATTAATCATTGATCAACATTTTCCCATATTGTTACTTCATATGTATTTTGAGTACCCATATATAGGTAAAATTGCATGAATCTTTCCCTAAAATTATCAAAGATTAGAAGAAAATATTGAATCTGGAGTATATCAACAAGAAAATAAAATATTTATTGCATATACATATGCTACTGTTTTGTACTCCAACACAGAATAAAATTTAGAACCATTTAAAGCAGATTTTGGAACTGTACTTTTAAGTATCAAAGAATATCAAAGACAGAAAGACAATTATTTGAGTAAAGAGAAGAAGCCATTGAATTTTGCTAGATAGCAAGTATGGTTGATAAATATTACAAATATTTTTCAGTGCTTATCATCGAACTATAATAAGAGAACAGGTTTACAGTATATAAGTAACTTGTTCAAGGCCATAAGTAACAAGGCAAGGATTTTTAAAATGTGCTTGATACCACAAACCTGATGCATTTAATCACTTTTTCTTTTCTGCCTTATGGTGTTGGTTGATTGGAACAATATAAATTTTCCCAACAGTATGCAAGATTATAAGACTGAGATATCTTACAGAGATTCCTGGCAAACCACTAATATGTCTATAGAAGATGGTTTGGGAATTTTTATTAGCTCCACTAAATTGAATGTAATAAAGTACTTTTATTCATGTACTTCATGAGCATTTATAGAACATATAATCTGCATCAGATAGTATGCAAGTATTTTATAAGTACCAATTATTTACTATATATCCTAAGGTATGTACTAAAAAGACACGTGAGATGTGAAGAAGTTACCTTGTTTGATTATGGTCAAGTCAAGAGCTTATAAGCGGGGAAGTCCAGATTTGAATCCAAGACTAGATTCTAGAACACTACAAGAAAGTCATAGGAAGTTCTCACATTCAGTGATCATACTTATAATTTCCAATTGTCTTCTAGTTGTGTTAAGCCACAGGCTCATTTATATGAAGCAAAGGTTGAGAGAAAGAAATAGATGTTGCTGTAATGAATACTACCTTATTATTTCCATTTACAAGCTTAGCTGTAAAGTCTCATGATTTGTTTAGTTTTTTGCCTGCATTTGGAATATTCTACTATTAGGCACTGTCTTCTTTATGGCTTCTGACCTGAACGGAGGTTTCTTTAGATATGATTCGGTCAGGAACTCATAAACAGGATTTATATTCAAAATTTCTTTAAAGCAAGGGAGAAAATACAAAAAACTTGACTATATTTAGTTAAGTGTAGTGAACTTTTAGTAATTACTAATCTAACCCTCACTTAAGTGTAGGAAAAAATTTTAACTCATTTTTCTCTTAGAATTATTACAAACACAAACTTTAAAAATTTCTCACTCAGATAATCTAATGCATCACGTAGATTGCAATAAAAAGAAACTCATGTGTTTTGTTTATCAGTTGAGTGCAAAACAAGGAAATACATTTATTTATTAGCTCTCTGAGCTAAAACTTTCCTTAACAACAACAGCAGCAACAATAGACCTATCTCTAGCACATACAATATGTTATACATTGTCTAGGGGGTTTGCATATTCTAGCTTATTTAATCCTTCCAATATCCCACAGAGGTGATACTGTGATTACTCCCCATTTTAAGAATGTGAGAGCCGGGCGTGGTGGCACACGCTTGTAATCCCAGCATTCAGGAGGCTGAGACCAGAGGATCCGGGTTTGCGGCCAGCCTCAGCTACCTAGTGAGGCACTCCACAACTTAGTGAGACTCGGTTTCAAAATAAAAAAGAATAAAAAAATAGGGCTGGGGGTGTAGCTCAGAGGTAGAATGCCCCTGAGTTCAATCCCCAGTACCACAAAAAAAAAAAAAAAAAAAAAAAAAAAGAATGTGAGAGCTGAGGCACATAACTACTGCTAATACTCCACTGTTATTACATGAGCTAGTGAGTGACCTCGCTGGGATTTGTTCCTAGGTACTGCTGCTCCATAGTCCATGTTCTTTCATCACTAGATCATCCTGTCTCATGTTCTAAGTCAGTCTTTGTGACTGTGCTGTATGGATTCCTGAAACTCCCATGGTGGTTTCTCAGTGTGAAATGCCAAGACTAGGCAGGGGCACAGGAGAAAGCCACAGAGTAATCACCAAATCTTCCTCCAACTCTTTTTTTTTTTTTTTTTTTTTTTTTTTGCGGTACTGGGGATTGAACTCAGGGGCATTCTACCTCCGAGCTACGCCCCCAGCCCTATTTTTTATTCTTTATTTTGAAACCGAGTCTCACTAAGTTGCAGAGTGCCTCACTAGGTAGCTGAGGCTGGCCGCGAACCCGGATCCTCCGGTCTCAGCCTCCCGAATGCTGGGA
>PVLC010018294.1:15024-32366 GCA_004027655.1 Graphiurus murinus | reverse complement strand
ACTTCACAAAAGAAGAAATACAAATGGCCAATAAATGTATGAGGAAATGTTCCACATCATTGGCTATCAGGGAGATGCAAATCAAAACTACCCTGAGATTTCACCTAACTCCAGTCAGAATGGCAATCATAAAAAATATGAACAACAACACCTGCTGGCGAGGGTGTGGAGAAGTGGGAACCCTAATACATTGTTGGTGCGATTGAGAACTGGTGCAACCACTGTGGAAAACAGTATGGAGGATCCTCAGACGAATGGGAGTGAACCTACCATATGACCCAGTAATACCACTACTGGGTATATACCCAACAGAATGGAAACCAAATTATCAGACCGATGCATGTGTATCTATGTTTATAGCAGCTCAATTCACAATAGCCAAACTATGGAAGCAGCCAAGATGTACAACCACAGATGAATAGATTACAAAACTATGGGATATGTACACAATGGAATTTTACTCAGCCATAAAGAAGAATAAAATCATGTTCTTTGCAACGAAATGGATGCAACTGGAAAACATTATGTTAAGTGAGATTAGTCAGTCACAAAGAGTTAAGAAACATATGTTCTCCCTAATATGTGGATGCTAGGGAGAAAATGGGGCATAGGAGGGTCTCCAGATGAAAAGGAGAGATCCTCGAAAAGCAAAGAAGTTGATTTAATTGTAGTGGATGCATGGGGCAGAGGGACACCCTAAAGCACATGATGTACTTACACAATCATATCAAGGTCACTCACTGAAGTGAACCTGAGGGGGAGGGAGGGGGAGGGAATGGGGTAGGAATTGGGGAAGGGGTCAAATGAGAATTGTGTGCAAATATGCTGTTAACAACTTGTACTTAACAAAGATGTATGCTATATTGCACGAATTACTACAATAAAAATTACAATAAAAAAATAATAAAAAATAAATAAATAAATAAAAAATAAAACCTATGCAATGTTAAAAAAAAAAAAAAGAAGAGACCAGAGAGAAAGACAAGAGCCGGATGATGGGTTTCTTCTAGGCCAAGATAAGCACTTAGGTTTGTCTCAGCCTCTTAAGTACTGGGAATTACAGGCATGAGCCACCACACCTATTTCTGTTTTGGGCTATATAATGATTACTGCTATAATCATTACCATATATGAAATCTGGTGCATATGGCCATGAGTTCCTATAGGATATACAACTGTAGGAATATAATTGCTAAACAACACACAGTTGATAGATATCATGCGTTGCTGGCTCAAGCTTCCTTTATTGTGCGCTGTTTTTCCCTTTTTCTCCCTCTTCTCTCTCTCCTCTCTCTCCTCTTCTCTCTTGTCTTTCCTCTCCTCTCTCTCGTCTTTCCTCTCCTCCCTCTCATCTTTCTTCTCCTCTCTCCTCCAAGACGGACGACGCTACTTATCAACCCAAGCAGTGACACGTGGGGCAAGAAGGGGAGTAGGGTTAGAGCCAATCAGGGCTTGAGTCATCAGGTGCCTGCGTGCAGCCCTACAGCTCTCACCTGGGAGCATTCTTGGGCCACGGTGGTGCATGCACTCTGACGTGGCACAGCCCTCCTCTAAGATGTTACCACCTGATAGTTATTCGGCAGTCAGCTGTTCCTGGCACTCCGCCAGGTGCCATCTTGGGACAAGGTCTCTCCGGCCCGCCGGGCTAAGACCCTAACAGATAGAGACGTTATATTCCCTCCAAATTTATATGTTGAAACTCTATTGTCAATAAATGGAGTTAGGAGGTGGGACCTCTGGGATGTAATTATGGTTAGATGAGGTCTTGTGGGTGGAGTCCCCATGGTGAGATTAGTGTCTTCATAAAGACCTTTTCAAGTTGAGGCTACTTAAGCCAAATACAAACTCATAAGTTGTTCTGATCATCCAAGCAATTCAAAGCTGCATTCTAAATTTATATCTTGAGTAGTTATCACTAGTTCTTTACACTGAGGGTGAACTCATTCAGGATCCCAAATTTGACGTGTGTGTGTGTGTGTGTGTGTGTGTGTGTGTTTCTGGGGATTGAACCCAGAGGCATTCTACCTTTGAGCTACATCTCCAGCTCTATTTTATTATTATTATTTTTTTATTTCTGAAACTGGGTTTCACTAAGTTGCGATAGTTAATGGTCTTTAATACTTTAACAGTTTTTCTTTAGGAAATAGTAGGGCTTTTCCTACTGCAAACATTGCTTTTGTGTTGAAAATACTTTTTCAAATAAGTATCCTTTAAGTTTTGTATAGTTGTTTTTATAAGTAGAATTTTTAGTTTTACAATATTCTAATGTAGTTTTGTATATTTTATTTTTCATAAACAGAATTTTAGTTTTAAAATATTCTATTGTGTATGGCCATTTTGATAACATTTATTCTGCCAATCCAAGAACATAGATCTTTCCTTATTCTAAGGCCTTCAGTTTCTTTTTTTAGTGTTTTGTAATTTTAATTGCAAAGATCTTTTACACTCTTGGTTAGATTTATTCCTAAGTATATTTTTTGAGGTTATTGTGAATGGAATTGTTTTCCAGATTCTTCTCATGATCGATATATAGAAAACTAATGATTTTTGTAAGTGGTTTTGAATCTGGCTACTTTTTTTGCTGTATTTGTTTATCAGCTCTGGAAGTCTTTTGGTTGAGTTTTTTGGTATGTTCTTTTTGCAATTTGCTTTATTCATTAAACTTTACATTTTTTGGTATTTAATCATAGTGTTTAAAAACATTAAATTTTCTATGGTGCAGTAAAGGGACTATCAATAATGATGATAATGTGTTATGTATTTTAACAAAAACTATAAGAAAGTATTTTGAGTGTTGTAGATGAAAAGAAATGATAAATGTTTAATGAGATAGATATGTTTACACTGATTTGAACATTACAAGAGACGTACATGTATTGGACATTACTGGACTTCATTATCAGAGTCAATGAAATGTCAATATTTTTTAAAAAGAATGTTTTTACTATGAAGAAATGATAGGTGATTGAAGATATAGATGTCTTTAACCTCATTTAAAGTTTCACTATATATATGTATATATATGTATATATGTATATTGAAACATCACACAATTATTATATGCAATACTTTTACATATCCACTTAATTTTTTAAGTGAAAAGAAAGAAATAAGAAGTTTAGTAAAATAAACAAGTACAATTAAAGATACAGGGCATAAAAATAATAGTGAGTTAAGCAGTGACATAGTATCCAATATAGTAGGTAAAGAAATTACAAGAGAATGAAGTAGATATGTATTTTCTCTTAAAAAATTTTATGATCATGTGTCTATGTGTGCTTATAAGTAAAGTGAGGATTCAACTTTATTCCATTTTATCCCTGATGGTTTGTAATTGCAAGATCACCAGAGTGGTTTTTCTATTGGAAATTATCAACCAAATTTACACAATATAATAGGCATATCCATATCCAGGGTTATTCAGCTTCAAGAAAAAAATACAGAGTAAAGTCTATTTTTGTTGTGGTAAAATACACATAGCATAATACTCATTTTTCAATAGTCTTTTTATTTACCCATATATTTATTTTCTTTATTCCTGCTAATTCCTTCTTGTACTCTGTTGCTGAATAAGTTTCCTTCAGCCCAGAAAACTTTCTTTAGTGTTTTCTTAATAGTGTGAGTTTGCTAATGCTGAGTGCTTTCTGCTTTACTTTGAGAGTTGTTTCTCTTCTTCTTCAGCCTTAAAGTATATTTTCACTTGATATAGAGTCCTCTGTTGACACATAATTTTAAGCACTTTTAAAATGTCAGGACATTGATTTTAGTTAGACTCCAGTATTTACTGTTACAGACTTAGGTGTTCCTTTCATATTCTCTTGAAACAAATATGTTTTTTTTTTTTTTCTGTCTGCTTTTAAGATTTTTCCTTTATTTTTGGTTTTTAGCACAGCCTAAGTGTATGTTTTCTTTTGTATGTGCACTTTGAGCATTTACTGAGCTTTTAAATTTTGTGGTTTGATTTCTTTAATCAATTTTTGGAAATTTTGAGCTATTATTTCTTCAGATATTACTTCCGTCCATTTTCTCCTTTTCTCCTCTACTTTTGGAACTACAGTTAGACAAATCTTGTATTTTTTGACTCTGCAAAACATGATTCTCTTACAGGTTTTGTTTTTGTTGTTGCCATTTATACACTTTTTTCTTTTTATAATTCAGTTTAAGCATTAAATTTGTTCAAGTTTAATAAGTTTCCTCCTGTGCCCATTGGATTTTTAAGACCATCCCATGAGACATTATTTCAGATATTTATTTTGTAATTTTAGGATAGTGCATGACTTTTAAGGGCTATTTTATTTTTCTCCTCTCTCTCTCTTTTTAAAAATCATTTTGCCTTTTTCCTACAGTTCTTTTTTTTTTTTTTTTTTTCCTTGCAGTACTGGGGATTGAACCTAGAGGCATTTTAGTTCAGAGCCAAACCCCCAGTCCTATTTTATATTCTTTTATTTTAAAACAGGGTCTCACTAAGTTCCCGAGAGCCTCATAAGTAGCTGAGGCTGGCCTCGAACTCCAATCCTCCGGTCTTAGTCTCCCAAGTACTAGGATTACAAGCGTGTGTCACCATGCCAGGCGCCTACAGTTCTTTTAACATACTTAAAATACTTATTTTAAAAATATTGCTTATACTTCTAGCATCTAGAGCTGAGCATTTACTTCTACAAACTATTAATTTTCTTTTCTTACTCATATTTTTTCTCTTTTGTCTGTGTGCTTTAATTTTGACTCGAGGCCACACATTTTGTAGAAAATAAGTATAATGACTAAGTATTGTGTTATTTAATCCCACCAGCGAAGTGGTTACTCTCTCTTGATCCAATAGAATTGAATTCATTTGGGCCTGGTTTACATGTTTAGTTTGAATAAGTCCACTTCTCGTTTTTAAAGTCTCAAAAATAAGCTGGGTATAATGGCACATGCCTACAGTCCCTGTCCTTGGGAGGCTGAGGCAGGAGAAAAACAGGTTCAAGGCCAGCCTCAGCAACTTAGTGAAACCCTGTTTCAAACTAAAAAATGAAAACACAAATTTTTTTTAAAGGGCTGGATGTGTAAATTAGAAACAGAATGCCCTGGGTCAATTCTCCATACCAAAAAAAAAAAAAAAAAAAATTAAATAGAAGAGTGAGTGTGTATGTATTTGTGTTTTGTGTGTATTTTTGAATCAAGTACCTGTTTGGACCCTTCTTCCTCCATCCCAAAGGACTATGATAAATTTATCAGTATTTTTTTTTCTTACTTCTCTTAAATCTTGCCCTTAGTGACTTTCGAATCTATCAAATGCGTTGGTGTAGATATCAGTTGTGTACTTGAAGTAGTCTTCTTTTCTTGTTGAAGCTTTTTCTATGAGACTATGGAAAATTTCAATCTGCATTGAGAAAGCTGCTGAAACCCCAGCAGAGCAATCTGATTCTGCACAAGTTTCAGACATTTTCGAGCTAGACACGATGTACCAAAGTTTGTATGGTCTCCCTTCCCTATCTACCATTCTTCCATCCCCACAAACTCTATCATCTGTCCATATCTAGAGTTGGCAAACATAATCAGGTAACAAATATTCAGAGGTCATATGTTCGCATACAACAAGCCTTTCCCTCTTAGGTTTAGTTCATTTAATTCACAACATGCCCTTAAACACACAAACACATTTTTTCCCAAAATACAAGGAATACTTTTCTGTTCCATTCTTTTCTATCCTATTTGAAGAGTCTCCTACAGTTTTATATGATCTCATGATGATTTATTTTTCTAAACACAAGTTAACTCCCTGTAATACATATTACATATCTCTTTGGCTGCTTATTAATTATTAATTTCCCCACTATAACTCCAAAAGGATACATTATTTATTGTTTTTGCTCCAGAACTTAGACTAGTGTGTAGTAAATATTCCCTATGTTAATGAAAGAATACTGGAATGCTATGTGACAATTAATAATAAAGTAGATTGCTTGATTTGAAAGAGTTCTTTAGATTATTTTTACATAGTGCATATTCTTAAAATTATGTAGATCCAACTTTCATAAGATAAAATGTGTATATGTATATATTTATGCATGCACTTGGATGGATCAGTAACATATAGGTATTTTTGAAGCAAAAATAGTATGTGTACATATATTTAAGCAGATATTTCAAGTAATTATTTTGTTTTGATCATTCATAGATTGTAAAGAACCACCTCCAGGAAAAAGTACAGAAATTCTGTCAGGTTCCTGGTCTGATCAAACGTATCCAGAAGGCACACAGGCTACCTACAAATGCCTCCCTGGATATACAACACTCGGCATTATCATAAGGGTGTGCAGGAATGGAGAATGGGTGGCTCTTAATCCAGCCAAGATATGCCAGAGTAAGTATTTCATATACTTCTAAAACTTACAAAAACATTTAGTTGTGAAAACACTTCATATTTGATACTGCAGCAATGCTGGCTGAATTATATCACAACTGTCATTTAAATACAAAACCTAACTATTTTTAAAAGGGAATAGTAATCCTACAAAATTAAAAAGAAATACAAGCATACTTTTCAATTTTCCTTATATTCAATGATGGACTGTAATCTAATTCCAAATATTTATGTCCTCCATCTCCTTCATAAAATGAGTTCCCTGCATTACATACTAATATACTTTTTTTTTTTTTTATTTTAGAAAGGCCTTGTGGATACCCTGGAGATACTCCCTTTGGTTCTTTTCAGCTCACAGTAGGAAATGGATTTGAATTTGGTGCAAGAGTTGTTTATACATGTGATGAAGGGTATGTAGTCAATACAAAAAAGGTTTATAATTGAAATAGTAAATAGGAATTGTTAGTCACTTCTATTTTAAGGTGACTGTACTTTTCTATGAGCATTTTAAAGTTATGCATAAGTAACTTGAAAACTTAATCTATGTTATGAATTTTTTTTTCATGCGATACTGGGGATTGAACTCAGGGGCATTCTACCTCCGAGCTATACTCCCAGCCCTATTTTTTATTCTTTATTTTGAAACAGAGTCTCACTACCTTGCGGATTGCCTCACTAGGTAGCTAAGGCTGGCCGCGAACCCAGATCCTCCGGTCTCAGCCTCCAATTTTTGGGATTATAAGCATGCGCCACCATGCCTGGCTGGTATGAATTATTAGACTTGGGTACAATATTATCTACTTAATATCAGAAGATTAAAATGAGACATAGTTACTTTGGTAAAGTGTTCCTAGAGGAGGGTGGTAAATCAGTATGCACATAAGTTTTTAACCCAACACGCCTTTTCTACATTCTGCTATTTCAGCGTATTATGGGAGTTCTATACATTAGGAATAGTGGGAATTATAACAACAATAGTTACATGGTAACTATGCTAACAAAACATTATAAAATTTATTGGAAGCAAGAATTTCACTTGCTCAATCTTATTTATGAATAATATTGTTTCCATGGCATGCAAATTATTCTTATCACATGGACCAAAAATGCTGCTCTTTCAGAATCATTGACCTTCTAACAACCACTGAGCTGTTGTGACTAATCTCATCACTGTTCCTCCTCGGTGTTCTTCCTTCTCTATTACTCATCTCCAGGTCAAAAACTGTTGTAAAGAAAATTTCTTACGTAAGAAAACCAGGATCAGATCGCTACAATTTTGTACTATACAAATAGAAGTAGAATCAAGAGATTACAGAGAGAATCTTACTATTCTCCTCCCTCATATATTTCTTCATTTGAGATGATAAAATATCTTAAAGCCCGGGCTTTTGAGTAAACTTGCAACCCACAGCTCCAACACTCCATACCTACATGTACTTTGACAAATATCTCTTCACTCCTTTTTCCTCTCTTATGAAAGCAGAAATGAATCATGTGTAATTGGTAGGAGAAATAAATAAAACCCACATGTGAGACTTTTGGAAGAATATCCTAGCATATCGTAAGTGCCCAAGAAGTATTACCTCTTAGGAATTTGGACTCTCCTTGGTCTCCCTTTGCTTCTTATGAATTTGAATTCTTAGGATCTTGGTCTCCCTTTGGTTACTACCTGAAGAGCTTTCTCATACCTATTTTCAGCCCAACTTGCAGTTATGACTGCTGAATGGTCACATATAAGTAAATAGTTGAAGGTCATCTGGACCTGAACTTTCCAATTTGCTCTACTCTTTCCTCTGAAAAATCTCTTCCATGCCAATTCTCTCCCCTCTCCCCCGCTCACCTTAGGTTTCACTTTTGACCTGGCAAAGGGAATCCAAGCTCATAAACTCCTTCCACAGGATTACCTCCATGTCAGCATTTCCTCCTTGTGTCTGATTCTGGCTCTTTAACTCAATATCGCCTCCTTTTTCTTCTGTACAGTAGGAGTGAACTCTGGTAAAGCCCCAGTAGGAGAATAACTGTGACTATATTTTCCTTGGGCCTCCAACAGAACAATGAAATAAAGTCCTCAGATCACCTGGCATCTGCAAGCAGAAGTAGTGGATGTACTTTTAAAATTTTATCAAGAGGATAGTTTTACTATTTGAGGCAATGTAAATCTTTTTATACTTTTATTACTGTATTATAATTATAGATCATAGTGAATTTCAAAGCGATGCAGACACACCTGCATGCAGTACTTTTTTTTCCACGCTGCTCTCCCCTCCCACCCTTAGATATTAGTGAGATTGGTTATGATACTTCCATATAGAACTGTTCAACAAATATAGCAAATTGTCTGGATACAAAATCAATCTTAAAAAATCAAAAACTTTCCTGTATGTCAATCATAAATCCACTGAAAAAGAAATCCAGAAAACAATTCCACTCACAATAGCACCCCAAAAATAAAATATTTAGGGATACACCTAACCAAAGAAGTAAAAGACCTCTATAAGGAAAACTATAAAAAAGTTGAAAAAAGAAATCGATGAAGACCTTAGAAGATGGAAAGATCTTCAGTGCTCTTGGACAGGCAGAATAAATATCATCAAAATAGCCATCCTCCCAAAATGATCTACAGATTCAATGCAATTACCAAGGTTGCTCCTCACAGACCCAGAAAAATCAGTTCTTAAATTCATTTGGAACAACAAAAAGCCCAGAATACCAAAGTAGTTCTTAGTAACAAGAATCATGCAGGAGGTTTCACAATACCTGACCTCAAACTCTACTACAAAGCCACAGTAATAAAAACAGCATGGTATTGACACAAAAAGAGACATATAAATCAATGGAGCAGAATAGAATATTCAGAAACAGACCCATGCACTTACAGTCAACTGATTTTTGACAAAGGAGCCAAAAATATACACTGCAAAAAAGGTAGCCTCTTCAACAAATGGTGTTGGCAAAACTGGTTAACCATATGCAGGAAAATGGAAATAAACCCCACTTTCTCACCCTGCACAAGAGTCAACTCAAGGTGGATCAAAAACCTGGAAGTCAGGCCAGAGACATTCCAGCTACTTGAAGAGGACAGAGGGCCAACACTTCAACACACAGGCACAGGTCAAAACTTCCTCAACAAGACTCCAAAAGCACAAGCAACTCAAGAGAAGATCAATACATGGGATTGCATTGAACTGAAGAGCTTCTGTGCAGCAAAGAATACTATTAAGTAACTCAACAGAGAGGCCACAGAGTGGGAGAAAATTTTTCCAGCTACTCTTCTGATAGAGGGTTAATATCTAGGATATACTCACAGCTAAGAAAACAAATAACCCAATCAAAAAATGGGCAAAGGATCTAAATAGACACTTCACAAAAGAAGAAATACAAATGGCCAATAAATGTATGAAGAAATGTTCCACATCATTAGTAATCAGAGAGATGCAAATCAAAACTACCTTGAGATTTCACCTAACCCCAATCACAATGGCAATCATCAAGAACACAAACAACAACAAATGCTGGCGAGGGTGTGAAGAAGTAGGAATCCTAATACATTGCTAGTGGGATTGCAAATTAGTGCCACCACTTTGGAAAACAGTATGGAAGATCCTCAGATGAATGGGAATGAACCTACCATATGATCCAGCAATACCACTTCTGGGTATCTACCCAAAATAATGGAAACCAAACTATAAGAGCGATGCATGTGTATCTATGTTTATAGCTGCACAACTTACAATTGTCAAACTATGGAACCAACCAAGATGTCCATCAGTAGATGAATGGATTACAAAACTATGGGATATGTACACAATGGAATTTTACTCAGCCTTAAAGAAGAACAAAATCATGTCATTTGCAGGGAAATGGATGGAACTTCAAAACATTATGTTAAGTGAGATTAGTCAGTCACAAAAAGTAAAAAGTTGTATGCTCTCCCTAATATATGGAAGCTAGGGAGAAAATGGGACATAAGAGGGACTACAGATGAAGAAGGAGAAAACTAGGTGAGCAAAGTATTTGACTTAACGGAAGGTGATGGCTGGGGGACACCCTAAAGCACATGATGTACTTTCATAAACATATCAAAGTCAATCACTAGACTGAACTTGAGAAGGAGGGCTAGGAAGTGGGGGGGGGGGGTTGGGGAAGGGTTAAATGAGAAATGTGTGCATGTGTGCCTTTATCAGCTTGTACCTAATAAAGATGTATGATTACAATGCACCAATTAAAAAATTAATAATTGATACTGAAAAAAAAAAAACAAAATAAAATTTGGTCTACCAAAATGTTTTTTTTTCCTTACAGAATTAGAAATAAATTAATAAAAATAAAACAAGGATTTCTTGGAGAATGAATATTTATTTACTTGTGCAAACAACAGAACAATCCTTATCTGTAAATGAATGAAACAAATGTCCATGAGAATTATTTAGTGGGTCTACAGTTATTTCAAAGACAAATGGGAGAGACATGGGGAGAGAGAAAGATAATAATATAAGAAGCAAAGAGAAAGAAGTGGAAGAAAAAGGGGAAGGGAGGATTAGGAGGAAGGAAAAAAGGAAGAGAAACAAAGAAAAGGAAAAGAAGGAAGTAAGAAAATGAATATGCTACTAACTTTCCATTAAATGGAGTTTCTGAGGAATATTTAGAATGGTATTGTGCTTGAAACTTCACATAAATACATGATATCTCATCACTTATTTTTTTTTTCAGGTATAAAATATTAGGTGAGATTGATTTCCGTGAATGTGATGCAGCTGGATGGACCAATGAAATTCCTATATGTGAAAGTAGGTGCAAAATTTATTTATAAGTGTATTGAAATACCTAACATATCTAAGATTTTTCAAAATGCTTTATGTTATAAGTATATAATTAAGTATTTCTCATTCAAATTATTTTATGGTCACTAGTATAGTGCTGAGTATGTATGTAGTCATTTTACTTCTACATTATTTTATGTTTCAATATATCAAATATGGGGGCTGGGTTGTAGCTTACTGGTAGAGCACTGTCTAGCATGTGTGAGACCCTGGGGGAAATCCCCAGTACCTGGGGGGGGGGGTGGTGGGGGGGGGGGGGGGAGGGAGTCAGAAAGAAAAGGAAAAAAAATAAAGCCTTATATCAATACACCAAATATGAATAAAGCCTGATCTAATAATCAGAGTATTAGATATTAGAAAATGTAAAGCTCCTTTTCTTTCTCTTTGATTCTAACATTTAGAAACACATAATCAACACTAGCTTAGTGAAGATCCAAATTTCAGCTTTATCAATGAAGGTCTCATTCAATAACCACCCACATGCAAGGATCTACAGTAATACATAAAATAGAGAACATGATTGAAACATCTCTTCTCAATTCCCCACCAGGAGAAGTTTTCCTACAATTGTAGTTTTACTGAAAAGAAGAAGGAATATAGAGACCTGTTACTTTTTACTAGTCGGTAGAGCAAACAGCAAGAATAAAAAAAAATGTAGATCCAAGCCGGGCGTGGTGGTGTATGCTTCTAATCCCAGTACTTGGGAAGCTGAGACAGGAGTATCTGGGTTCGAGGCCAGCCTCAATTACTTAGGGAGGCCCTCCTCAACTTAGTGAGACTCTGTTTCTAAATACATATATATTCCAATTTCCAAGTTTGGAGCTAATAATCTAAACATCTAGTCATCAAGGAAATAAAAAAGATCTATAAGAATAGTGTTTCTTAGTTTCATAGTGAGTATAAATGAAGAAATGGGATGGGAGGGAGGGAAGAAATGGGATGATTATGATCTTGTCAATTGCAACTGGAGAATGGAAAATTTCCATCTATGGAATGAGAAGAGGATGCTCTAGGGAACATTTACATCAAATTTACCTGGGATGCTTGTCAGATTAGAAACCGAGATTTAGCCAGGCTTGGTGGCACATAACCTAATCCCAGTACCTGGGAGTCTGAGACAGGCGGCTCACAGGTTCCCAGTCAGCCTCAGCAACTTAGTGAGGCCCTCCTCAACTTAGTAAATCCTGTTTCAAAATAAAAATAATAATAATAATAAGGCTGGCAGGAAGAGGGGTATAGCTCAGAGATAGAATGACTCTGATTTCTGTCCTCAGCAACACACACACACACACACACACCACCAACAACAACAAGAACACCCCACAGATTTTCGTTACTTAAAAATGCCTGTTGAATCAGTACCTTTGGAGTGATAGAACAGGGAATCAGCCCTAGAATTTCCATTATAACAAGCATTCCGGGTCATTCTTATAATAATAAGGTTTGAATAAATACTCTTAAAGAGATTTGAAAAAGTCATATCAAATGTTAATGAAATATTTGTTATTTCCTCCAGTCCTATCTTGCTGTTGATTTTACACACACACAAATACACACACACTTTTTCATGACAATACCAGGACCAGGGAAAGGATGAATTCCATCAGATGAGCAACTAAGTGATGAAAATCTAATACTATATCATATAGAAAATATAACTCAAAAGTACTATGATAAACTGTAAGCCATGATTTCTTCCGTTTCCTCAGTCATGATATGGCTGACTTGTGTATCTTGACCAAGTGATGATTTTATCCTTTGTATTAAACATTACAAACTATTTGTTTAATAATAACATACTAAGATACACATGACCAAAAAATACATGAAAAAAGCTCAACATCATTAGCAATCAGGGAAATGCAAATCAAAACTACACTGAGATTCCATCTAACTCCAGTTAGAATGGCAATTATCAAGAATACAAGCAATAATAAGAACTGCAAGGGTGTGGGAGGAAAAAAATAATCATACACTGTTGGAGGGGTTGTAAATTAGTGCAATTATATGATCTAGCACTATGGAGATCAGTATGAAGTTTCCAAAACAAAAATGAGAAACCACTATTGGATTCAGCTCTATCACTCCTCAGTATCTTTCCAAAAGAATTAAAGTTAGAACTCTTTAGTGACATAAGCATATCATGTTCACAGCAGCACAATTCACAATAGCCAAACTGTTGAACCAACCTAAGCTCAATAGAAGAATGGATAATGAAAATGTGGTATATATGCACAGTGGAGATTTACTCAGCCATAAAAAGAAAAGAACAAAACTATGTCATTTATATAAATGAATGGAACTAGAGAAAATCATACTAAATGAATCAGATTCAGAAAATTAAGGGTCACATGTTTTCTCCCATATGTGGAAGCTGGAGAGAGAATAAGAAAGGGAGTTTAATGAAAATGAAGAAGAGACCAGTACAATAGGGGAAGGTGTTTGGGGCAGGGAGGGAGGAGGGGAAAAATCAGGCTTTAGGAAGGAAAGAGACCAAATAATGTCGTGTTTGTATATGCAAGTATCAGTACACATCACACCAGAATGTACTAGGAGGGAAGAGAGGGGAAGCAGGGGTTGCAGAGGGGAGCACACCAAGAGATGCTGTGTGCATATGAGTATATCATTTGAATCTCACAATGATGTATAACTACAGTGCACCATTAAAAAATTAAAAATTACTTCATTTCACCTATTCATGTTGGGAAGGAATGTCTGCCATATTTATTTTTAATATTATCTAAAGTCTCCAAATTATTCACACTATTTTAGTCTAGACTTACTTTAAACAACAAGAAGAGTTTTTTTCTTAAGAACCCTAACAAGTAGTCTTCTGTGATAATAAGGATAAACCAATATTTACATTCAGTGTAGCAAATATTGTATCCTTTAGAGGTGTGTCAATGGGGTATTCATGGTTACAACTAGATTTCTGTGGTCAGAAAAACCTTCCTGGAATTGGCAATGCTTAAGGTGAGTCTTAAAGAAAGAATGAGATTTTTTTTTTAAATGAAATGAGCAAGGCCAAAGCATTCCAGTGAGGGGAAGGTCATGGGGAGGAGCAGGGAAAGGCATTGACCAGTGATTCTTCAATGAGCATGGTGTTCCCCAGTTCAGTTTCTGTCCACTGTTCACAGAGGCCTAGTGTGGGATGAGAGGTGACAGGTCAGTGATGGGTAAAGATCAGCCAGTGCCATGTACCGAGGGACTATCTGCACCGTACTTAGGAACTTGGCTTTTTTTAGACTGATCTGAAGAATTGCCAAGGAATTTCAAGGTGATACATTAAGTGACTATGGGGCGGGAATTGGGAAAGGGTTGAATGAGAGATGTGTGCATGTATGCCTCTACCAGCATGTACTTAACAAAGATGTATGATTACAATGCGTCAATAAAAAAATTTTAAAAAAATAAATTTTTAAAAAAAGAAAGTTCATTAACTTATGCACAAAGAAAATGGATTGGAGATGGGGGAAGAGGATTTGGGAAACCAAGTCTTATTGCCTTAACTCTAACATAACTATGCATAATTTATCTTAAAAATAGAATATAATTCATTAATCAAATGATTTTAATATTTTCTAGAAGTAGAAATGAGCTCCTGCCCACCTCCACCTCAGATTCCCAATGCACAGGTGATGACAACCACAATGAAATACCAAGATGGAGATAAAGTATCTGTTCTTTGCCAAGACAATTATATCACTCTGGACCCAGAAGAAATGGTGTGCAAAGATGGAATATGGCAGTCGATACCACGCTGTGTGGGTCAGTAGTGTAAAACTTCCATTATAACATTTTTTTTTGCAATTTAAAACGTATGAGAACTGGGTGTGGTGGCCCACACTTGGAATCCCAGCATTTGGGAGGCTGAGACCAGTGTTTCCGGGTTTGCGGCCAGCCTCAGCTTTCTAGTGATACACGCTGCAACTTAGTGAGATCCTGTTTCAAAATAAAGAATAAAAATATAGGGCTGGGAGTATAGCTCGGAGGTAGAATGCCCCTGAGTTCCATCCCCAGTACCACAAAAATAAATAAATAAATAAAATAAAATGTATGAACTGTTTATTTCTGGAGTTTTCCATTTAATATTTTTAAATATCCTTTTATTGGTGCATTGAAATCTCACACCATAATGAAGTTAGGAGTGATAGGAATATAAATGCACACAACACTTGGTGAGTCTCCAACTCCCTCCCATTCCCGCATGTGGTATTGAGATTGGCATTGTGGTTAATAAATCCCCTGTGCTTTATGTCAATACAAAGAATGAAAACCTTTCTCCATATCTGTAACCCTTGTTTTCTGAAACCATAAATTATGATCTACAAACATAAATCAGTCACTATCTTTCACTTTTATAAAAAAAAAATAAGCATAATGCTTTGGTGTATTTTGCAAATGCCAGATAAAATTTCTCTTTATGAATATTTTGCTCCATATAATTAGTATATGAGAGGGGATATTGAGCAAGAAGGTGATAACATAGATACCGTGAAGGTGTAACCCAAATCATAGTTGATTTTATTTTTCAATTTAAATATCTTATTTGTGCTTAACCCTACGATTTCTATTTTTCATGTAGAAAAAACTGCATGTTCTCAACCACCTCACATAGACCATGGAACCATTCAATTACCTCAATCTCCAGAGGAAAGAAAAGCAACAACTGAGTCTGGACCATATGCCCAGGGCACTAAACTAAGTTATGCTTGCGAAGATGGTTTCACGGTAGCTGAAGAAAATGAGATAACATGCTACATGGGAAAATGGAGTTCTCCACCTCAGTGTGTAGGTATGACCATATGAAAACTCAAATTCTGGTTTTTAGTACAAATCATAAAAAATAGTCTATTGTTAGCTGGGCCTGAATGCCTCCCTGGGCATTCAGGAGGCTGAGAATGGAGGATCTGGGTTCGCGGCCAGCCTCAGCTACCTAGTGAGGCACTCCACAACTTAGTGAGACCTGGTTTCAAAATAAAGAATAAAAAATAGGACTCAGGGTATAGCTCAGAGGTAGAATTCCCCTGAGTTCAATCCCCAGCACCGCAAAAAAAAAAAAAAAAAAAAAAAACGTTTATTGTTATCAAAGTCAGGAGACAGATAATATAGACGGATGTATAAAAAAACATTTGAGCATTTTACCATTAAAAATAATTTTGCATAATTGAATCAATCCTAATTTTGTTAATTTTACTGTTTAAATATAGTAAATATAGTCTCTCTCTCTCTCTCTCTCTCTCTTTGGTACTGAGGGAGTCTACCTCTACGATACACCCACCCCAGCCCTTTTTTTTTTTTTTTTTCTTGAAATAGGATCTCTATAAGTTACTGAAGCTGGCTAAGAATTTGTGATCCTCCTGTCATAGCCCCCCAAGTACCAGGATTACAGGCATGCATCCTCCCACCTGGCTAGCCACATCTTGTTCTGGTGTTTTCTTTTATAAAAATGATATGTAAAGCCGGGCATGGTAGCACACACTTGTAATCCCAGTACTTGGGAGGCTGAGACTGGAGGATCTCAGCTTGTAATCCCAACATTCGGGAGGCTGAGACCAGAGGATCCGGGTTCTCAGCCAGACTCAGCTACTTAGTGAGGTCCTCCACAACTTATTGAGACCCTGTTTCAAAATAAAAAATAAAAAATTGGGCTGGAGGTGTAGCTTGGAGGTAGAATGCCTGTGGGTTCAATCCCCAGTACCTCAAAAAAAAATAAGTAAATAAATAAATAAAAAATAAAAATGATGTGTAGTCCAATAGCCAAATTATGGAACCAATTTAGGTGTCCATTAGCAGATAAATAGATTACAAATCGATGGGATATGCACACAGTGGAATTCTACTCAGCAATAGAGAGCAAAAGTGTCATTTGCAGGAAATTCTAATTCCACCCCATGATGGGGAAAATATCAAGTTTACTTGAAAGGTCATTGAATCTTCTTTATCTTTAAAATGTTTATGATTAAAAAGAAAAAAGATAGCCGGGCGTGGTGGCGCACGCTTGTAATCCCAGCATTCGGGAGGCTGAGACCAGAGGATCCGGGTTCGCGGCCAGCCTCAGCTACCTAGTGAGGCACTCCGCAACTTAGTGAGACTCGGTTTCAAAATAAAGAATAAAAAATGGGGCTGGGGGTATAGCTCGGAGGTAGAATGCCCCTGAGTTCAATCCCCAGTAC
>PVLC010018294.1:0-14924 GCA_004027655.1 Graphiurus murinus | reverse complement strand
AAAGTCAAAGAAATGGTAATCTAATTTTATTATGATGATAGTTCTAATCCAGTGGATATATCTAGCAAGCTTGGAAAAATGCAATGGATTTAACAACATGGAGCTCTTTTTGGAAGTATTGGTCTTTGGTGGCAACAGTACTACTTATAACTTTGTAAAAAAGGGGGGAAAAGGGAAGGAGAATGGGTGAGCAAATCTAATGCTGGAAAGAATCAGACACAGATGGTTCTATTGTATTTTCAAGGTTATGTGAGAGTGAATAGTGTTTGAAGGAAGGAGGATGGGGAGTTTAGGTAGAGTTTGAAAGGCTTAAAATGCTGGCAGCAGAGAAGAGACCCTGAGACTTGATTAGCAGCATAGAAGGCCCACTCTAACATAGGATGTCCCGAAACTGCTTTTGAAAGCCACAAGAAAATGATGAAAAGCACAAGCATGGGGTCTGCCATTCTAGAGTGACAAAACTAAAACACGGTGGGTTACGCTAAACAATGAACCAAGTGATAAAAATAGTTTTAAGATATTTTCTATATCACTGTGTTCAAAGAAACAAACAAAATATCCAATGATTGAGATAGGAAATAAGAGGAACCTTACACTCTCTTTTAGGTAAGAAGGTATCTACGTAAAGAAATGTTGAAAGCCACTCAGTAGAAAAAAAGTCACGTGCAACAGCTACTTAGAAAAATCTAAGATTGTAAAACCTGAGATCTAGAATGAAAGAGGGAGAATGATATTTGATAACATTGGAAGAATAGGCCAGAACTG
Source organism: Graphiurus murinus (assembly GCA_004027655.1). NCBI lineage: Eukaryota > Metazoa > Chordata > Mammalia > Rodentia > Gliridae > Graphiurus > Graphiurus murinus. The sequence goes on along the minus strand of PVLC010018294.1, from coordinate 14,159 downwards.
GGTTACAAAAGGACTGGGTTTTATTTTAAGTGAGAAGGGAGGTTTTTAAGATGTGATGATCAGCAGATTCAGATTTTAAGAAGCTAGAGGCTTTTATGATACTGAGTGTCTGTCCTTCTTTTAGAAAGAATGAAGGCATAAAAAAATAAAATGAAATATAAAAGAAAAATAGAAGAATACAAAATTATGAATATATTATTTCCAGGACCTTTCTAATGGTGACGTGACAGGAAAAGGTGGACAGGAAGTGGCACTGACAGAGACTGATGTAGTGGAGGGAGCCTTTTAATTGTATAAAGACTAATGAGCAAAGAACACATAGCCAGGAATTTGCCAGCACAACGTAAGCCCCCAAGAGTTGAATGAAGAGGCGACAGCTTCAGTGCCCTTTCCAAGTACTCTTGCCTCAAGCACACAGCAGAAAACCTCATGCAGACTGACCAACAGCCAAGATTATTTCAAATGTACTGGAAGTTCTTTTCTACGAGGAGGTGTTTGCAAAGCACTGTGTTGAAGTGGGGGTGTCTCCTCTTATAGGGTCTTTGTCCAGTGTATTTTAATCAATGAAGTCCAAGCACTAGCAAAGGGTATAGAAATATGAAAGTTTATTTTAAGTCAAGGAAAAATAAGAGACAAAAACACCTCCCCCATTCATGAGGGGAGGGGTCCCTGAAAAAGAGTAACCATCCAAGCTCTTGGGAGTGGGATTTTAAACCTTAGTGAGACCCTGTTTCAAAATAAAGAATAAAAAATAGGACTGGGGATGGAGCTCGAGGGTAGAATGCCCCTGAGTTCAATCCCCAGTACCGCAAAAAAAAAAAAAAAGTGGGGGGGGGGGAGGTGGGGAGGGCTGGGATGTAGTTTGGAGATAGAAAGCCTCTGATTTCAAATCCCAGTACCAAAAATAAAAAAGAGTGATGGGCATACCTATAATCCCTGTACTTGGGAGGCTGAAACAGGACGGTCACAGGTATGAAGCAAGCCTCCACAACTTATGAAGACTCTCAATAACTCAGCAAGACCCTGTTTAAAAATAAGAAATTAGAAGAGGGCTGGAAGTGTAGCTTAGAGGTAGAATGCTTCTGGGTTCAATCCCTAGTACCATTAAATAAAAAAAAAATCGAGGAGACACAACTAACTCAGGTAAAAATAGTGAAGGGAGACATAAGTGATATATTCAGAAGACATAAAGAGTTGCTCATTTTAATGCCATTTTGTACTGTGCTAAGGACAAGTAATAACATTGACATTTTTATTCTCATATACTTAATTTTAATGGGTACCAATTTCTACATTATCTTTTTTTTTTTCAGAAAAAACATGTGAACCTCCTTATATTCCAAATGGTATTTACTCACCTCACAGGATTAAACACAGAATTGAAGATGAAATTAGATATGAATGTAAAGATGGTTTTTATCCTGCAACCCAAGGAAATACTGCAAAATGCACAATTAGTGGCTGGATACCTCCTCCAAGATGTAGCTGTAAGTTTCATTCCTATCTTGACCGACTTCTTAATGCGGAAATTACTTTTTCTTAAATACATAAGAAAAAAAATCACAGGGCACACAATAAGACCAAATTTTTGTTGTCATATATGTAAAGCAGAGCCTATACAGAAGCATTCTTTACTCCCTGAGCAATATGAAATCCACATCTTAGTAAGCTAAAAACTATTAGTTTCTTGCCACTCAAAATTAAATGTAAGTGTAAGCTGAGTTTGGTGGTGCATTCCTGTAATACTAGTGTTTGGGAGGCTGATAGGAGGATCACAGTTTCTCCAAAGCAAGTCTCAGCAACTTAATGAAACTTTCAGCAACCTACCAAGACCCTGTTTCAAAAAAACATAGGCTAGGGGTGTAGCTTATAGGTAGAATGCCACTGAGGTCAACCCCCAGTACCACACACACATACACACCCACACAAACACACACACACTTAAATGTAACTATTTACACATGTTTATTTCTCTAATAAAATTCTAATATCTGAATTAAAATGTTGGATAAGACTCATACCATCTAACACAAAATGTGGTAGTTATTTATTGTATTATAACAAATATCCTTGCAAACATATTTGCCTAATAATAAACCTTTGTTATCTCCCTTTCTTTAAGTCAGGAATTTGGGAATGACTTAGCTGGGGAGTTCTGAGTCAGTTCCTTCTTGTGGTGTTAGGACTCTGGCATAGGCTGCAGTCATCTGAAGGCTTGGGTAGGCTGTGAGATCTGCTTCCAACAGGACTCACTCACACAGATTTTGGTAGGAGGCCTTGGTTTCTTAACGTATCAGCCTCTCTATAGGTCACTTGAATTGCAGCTAACTTTCTCTGGAGGAACTGGAGAGTGGAGGAGGCCTGGATACCATTTATGATCTACTCACATGCTGGTGACTTAGCTACATTTGTTCTTTAGAAGTGAAACACTAAGACCAATGTACCTCCAAGAGGTCCGATAACTGCCAATGAGGCCTAGACCCACATTGGGGGAAAGTGGAGGTAGTAGATGAGTGTGTTCTAAGAATGCCCATCTCTTGGGATCACATCCTACATGGAATAGTATCTTTGCTCCAAAGAAACATTTGTAAAAGGGATAAAGACACAGAAACCTGTCGACATGAGAGAGAAGAGCAGCAAAGAGGCTCAGGCCTATGTGATACTGATATTTCCTTTTAATTATGGCTCCTTTTTGTATCCTTTGAAAAGACATCTCACTGGATTAATTTATTTTATGGACGCTCCATGAAACATCAACATGAGGTAGAAAACCACATTTGCTCTGCAATCCACCGCTAGGTTTCAAATATGGATTGTAGGCCAGGAAAGTATAGCTAGAAAAGTATCCTTCTCTAGTGTTGGTTAGAGAAAGACATCTAGCATGAGCAAGAATTCAAGGTTTATAATCCACATAATGAGTGTGTACAAACTTCTTGAAAATTTTCTATAATCATATATAAAGGAAAGTGGGAAAATTAATTTAAAGAAGCTATAAAATATTTATCATGGGTGTGCACACATGTGTATGGAATTCATTTTAACATGTTGCATAAAGTTTCTTGAAGTAGAATCATATTTCATGGAAAAAATACTATTCTGCTACTAGAAGTACTAGATTATCTCTAAATAATCTCATGAAAAGTGCAAATTTTCAGGAAATTTTATATATAAACATATATAAATATATATGTTGTTATAAATATATATGTTGTTAATATATAAACAGCATAGCACTTAAATACGAACATTAAATTATTCAACACAAAAGAATAACTCTATAAAATATAATTATATTGTATCTTACTAAAACATTTTATGACACATGAACAACCTCCTCATTTTCCAATTAAAATTAGAAACCAACAAATGTTTATCATAAACATAACTATTTGGATATTACAAAATATTCCTGGTCCATTTCTCTGGTGACCCACAAGATACAATTTTAACTTAATTAACAAAGACCTCACATACTTCAGTCATCTGAATTCTGTAATTTTTCCAATCCTGGAAACCCTTAATCTATGCATATAGTTATGTTAAAAATAGAATATAATTCTGATATGATTGTTCATTAAAATAAATAACATGTTTTTATATTTCTTTGTTTCTTATTGCAAGTGAAACCTTGTGATTTTCCACAAATAAAGCATGGAGGTGTATACAGTGCACAAAGATATAGACCATACTTTCCAGCGCCTGTAGGAAAACGATATACCTATTATTGTGATCACAATTTTACGTCTCCTTCACTCTCATACTGGGATTACATTTATTGCACAAAAGAAGGGTGGTCTCCTGCAGTGCCCTGTCTCAGTAAGTATATGTCTTTACAGCTATATATGAATAAATCTTTCAAAGAGTGGAGAAAGAAGAGCACAGAAGTGATTACAGTTTAGTCTTACATGGCAAAAATGCGGTCAAAGGAAGAATCGCAGAAGCAAAAAGACAGGAGCAATTTTTTGTTTTGTTTTTGTAAGGAGTTCCTCATGAAGAACACATGACAAGTAAAGCTGCTTTACAGGAATACCTAAAACTTTTACACATATTCTCTTATGAAAACTAAAAATAAATAACATTGTTACTAACCTGGCCTGGTTGCACATACTTGTAATTTTAGTACTTGGTGGGCTGAGAGAAGAGGATTGCAGATTTAGAGCCATCCTCAGCAACTTAGTGAGGCCTTCTGCAACTTAGTGAGACCCTGTTTCAAAATAAAAGAACAAAACCAGGGTGGGGTTGTGGGGGTGTAGCTTGGAGGTAGAATGCCCCTGGGTTCTATCCCCAGTACCACAGTACACACACAAATAACAATGTTACCAAGTTTTCTTTTTAAATAAACATTTGGTTTAGCTATAGTTTTTCCTAATTGCACACGATTTTTGGATGCTTATGCATTACCATTGAGCTGTTGTAAAGATAGATCAAATTAACGGTTTCTTTTTTCATTTGTATGGTCCTTAGGAAAATGTATTTTCAATTATGTTGAAAATGGACGTTCTCCATATTATGAAAGAACATATTTACAGGATCAATCTGTAGAAATTGAATGCTATCCTGGTTTTAGTCTTCCAAATGAGCAAAATAGAATTACATGCACAGAGAATGGCTGGTCCCCTCTTCCCCAATGCATCCGTGTCAGTAAGTAAACTGCTCTGCAATCTCACTCTGTTTATAACTTTTCAAAACCCATGTACATTAACTGCTGCAAAATATTTATAATAATGTGCTTTATAGTTACCAGGGTGTAGAAGTGGATATCAAAAATGCGTTGATCAGTATATACCAAGATAAATGCAACCTATCAGTGGACATTAGTGGAAAATACAATAAAAGAATTTGAATACAATGTGTTGGTTAAATTAAATTATATTAATGAATACATTAAGGTCACTTATTCATTTTCCTCAAAATTATTTGCCTCAAAATCGATGACTAGCAATGCTCCCAGCACTTCTTGTTAATGATTAGGTGATGTTACCTTTTAATATTTACAAAATAAATGATTATGACGTGTTATAACATTATAAAGTTGTTTGCTTTTCTTTGTGGTTAGCATATATAATCATAGATTATTCTATTTTGTGAAATGCAGTCAAACTACGTCAACGAAATGTCAATATCAGGCAGCGGCTTCAAAACCGAAATGATGGTTGGGTGTAAAATGATAGTTTAATTGACGTATTAAGCAAACAGTTAAGAAAGTTGAGCCAATGATTACGTGGAGCCCGTGGAAGCCTGTGGCTATAAAAAATGTTGAGCCATATACTCAACATTTGATGGTTTGATGGTTTTCTTAATGTAGCTTTTCGGAAGTTTTGGTATTTATTTGTTGGATTCTTCGTAATTCTAAATATTAATTCTCTTTCAATTATATGTGTTTTCCACTTATATGTAATTTTATTTAATGCTTATTATGAATAGAAGTTGTTCTTTTTCCTCTAAAAGTATCAATGGCTTTTCTATTAATTTTGTTTGTTTTAAAAATAATACTTCATTTTTTTAAAATAAATTACACATTTTATTTCAAAAGTTATGGTATTTTTGTCTTTCATTTTCAGACTTTTACTCCATTTTAAGTTTATTTTTATGCATGATTATAGCTCTATCTCCTTTTATAAAAAATGGATACTTAATAGTCTCCAGTAATCTGATATTTCATCTTTCTCATGTGTCATAAATATGTATAATTTATCATCTATATTCTGTTTCTTCAGCATTAGTAAATAATTTTTCAAATTGTGTTTTAGGAATGCCCTATGGATTACTATGGATTTATAAGAAGCATGGATGCCTAATCTTAACCTTTCACACTAATCTTTTTCTTTTTTTATAATTTTATTTTTTAATTGGTGCATTGTAATCATACATCTTTGTTGGGTACAAACTGATAAAGGCATACATGCACACATTTCTCACTTAATCCTTCCCCAATTCTTGCCCCACTCCCTCACCCTCCTTCCTCTCAGGTTCAGGTTAGTGATTGACTATGATATGTTTTTGAAAGCACATCATGTGCACTAGGGTGCCCCCCCCATCACATTCAGTTAAGTCAACTTCTTCACTCACCTAAGGTTGCTCCATCATCTGGAGACCCTCTTATGCCCCATTTTCTCCCTAGCTTCCGCATGTTAGGGAAAGCATACGATTTTTTACTTTTTGTGACTGACTAATCTCAGTTAACATAATATTTTCCAGTTCCATTCATTTCCCTGCAAATAAAATGATTTTGTTCTTCTTTATGGCTGAGTAAAATTCATGGAAAATATTATGTTAAGTGAGATTAGTCAGTTACAAAAAGTAAAAAATCATATGCTCTCCCTAATATGTGGATACTAGGGAGAAAGTGGATCACAAGAGGGGCTCTAGACGAAGAAGGAGAAATCTTAGATGAGCAAAGGTGACTTAACTGAAGGTGATGGGGGGCACCCTAATGCACATGATGCACTTTCACAAATATATCAACGTCAATCACTAAAATGAACATGAAAAGGAGGAGTGGGGTGGGAATTGGGGAAGGGTTAAATGAAAGATGTGTGCATGTATACGTCTACCAGCTTGTACCTAACAAAGATGTATGATTATAATGCACCAATAACAAAAAATAAAAATATAACATAGGGGCTGGGGGTGTAACTCAGAGGGGGAACACCCCTATGTTCTACCTCCAGTACAAAAAAAAATGACTTCATGAAAAACATAATCAAAGTGAAAGAAAATATTAAGAAAAATTAATTTCAGAAAATGGAAATTGATGATATATTATCTTCGTTGTTGTTTTCCCTTATTTCCTGAACTCTAAATATTGAAATGCCACATGACTAAGTGCTCAGATCTCTTCTTTTTTTTTTTTCACACATGGGCTGTTTATTTTTTCAATTCAACTACATGATAGAGGAAAAGATACTTAATTTATTTCTTCAATTTATAAAGCTGTTTTATACACAGTTATTGACTCAATACATTATTCAACTTTGAGAAAAACAGGGTGGAAGATATTTAAACAATATATTCAAATAATACCTCTGCATTTATTCATTCTATAATATGAAAAATGTTATTTTTCACTGCTAAAACTATTTTCTCAATTAATACATATTGTATAGTTGAATAGCATAAATTCACAAAAGTCACACCATATATTAAACGCTCAGTAAATGTTAATATTAATAATAATAATAGACCTAATGCTATATGGAAACTATTTAAATTAACTGAACTTTTTTTATTAGTGCAGAACATCTTTGAATCTTACTGGAATGATTAATAAATACTTTTATTGGCTAATTCTTAGAAAAATGCCTATGTTTTGCACTTTATCTCTTGATTGGCTCAAATGTTCTTCACGCCAATAACTATTGAGCAATAATATTGCTCATCATTTTCTGATATAATGAATTGATGTTTTATGTATTTTTATTAGATTATTTTCGTGAAAATAGCGCTAGGCAATAAAGAATGTTTTCTAAAATTTTAGTAATGCTACATAGGGCTAAATTTGAGATTATGAAAGGTTGTCTCATTAATTTTTATTTAATTTTTATTTTTTATTCGTACATTTTAAGCATACATCTTTGTTAGGTACAAATTGATAATGATATATGTGCTCACAATTCTCATTTGACCCCTTCTCCAAATTCCCACCCCGCTCCCTCGCCCTCCCTACCTCTCAAGTTCAGTTTAGTGAGTGACTTTGATATACATTAGTGTGCCCTCCCCCCCGGTCCAACCCCTTCGGTTAAATCAACTTCGTTGCTTTCTAGGGTCTCTCCTTTTTCATCTGAAGACCCTCTTATGCCCCATCTTCTCCCTAGCATCCGCATATTAGGGAGAACATATGTTTCTTTACTCTTTGTGATTGGCTAATCTCACTTAACATAATGATTTCCAGTTGCCTCCATTTCCCTGCAAATAACATGATTTTGTTCTTCTTTATAGCTGAGTAAAGTTCCATTGTGTACATATCCCATAGTTTTGTAATCCATTCATCTGTCGATGGACATCTTGGCTGCTTCCATAGTTTGGCTATTGTGAATTGTGCAGCTATAAACATAGATACACATACGTTGGTCTGATAGTTTGGTTTCCATTCCTTTGGGTAGATACCCAAAAGTGGTATTGCTGGATCATATGGTAGGTTCATTCCCATACATCTGAGGATCCTCCATACTGTTTTCCACAGTGGTTGCACTAGTTTGCAATCCCACCAATAGTGTATTAGTGTTCCCACTTCTCCACATCCTCGCCAGCAGTTGTTATAGTTCGTGTTTTTTATGATTGCCATTCTGACTGGAGTTAGGTGAAATCTCAAGGTAGTTTTGATTTGCATCTCTCTGATTGCTAATGATGTGGAACATTTCCTCATATATTTATTGGCCATTTGTATTTCTTCTTTTGTGAAGTGTCTATTTAGATTCTTTGCTGATTTTTGATTGGGTTATTTGCTTTCTTAGCTGTAATTTTCTTGAGTTCTTTGTATATCTTAGATATTAGACCTCTATCTGAAGAGTAACTGGCAAAAATCTTCTCCCACTCTGTAGGCTTTCTGTTTAGGTTCTTGATAGTTTCCTTTGCTGCACAAAAGCTCTTCAGTTTAATGCAATCCCATGTATTGATCTTCCTGAGGGTTGCTTGTGGTTTTGAGGTCTTGTTGAGAAAGTTTTTACCTGTGCCTATGTGTTCAAGTGTTGGTCCTATGCCCTCTTCAAGTAGCTGCAAGGTCTCCGGCCTAACTTCCAGGTCTTTAATCGACCTTGAGTTGACTCTTGTGCAGGGTGAGAAAGTGGGGTTTATTTCCAGTTTCCTGCATATGGTTAACCAGTTTTGCCAACACCATTTGTTAAAGAGGCTATCCTTTTTCCAGTGTATATGTTTGGCTCCTTTGTCAAAAATCAGTTGACTGTAAGTCTGTGGGTCTGTTTCTGAGTCTTCTATTCTGCTCCATTGGTATGTGTGTCTGATTTTGTGCCAATACCAAGCTGTTTTTATTACTGTGGCTTTGTAGTAGAGTTTGAAGTCAGGTATTGTGATACCTCCTGCATGGTTCTTGTTGCTAAGAACTACTTTGGCTATCCTGGGCTTTTTGTTTTTTCAGATGAATTTAAGGACTGATTTTTCTATGTCTGTGAGGAACACCCTTGGTAATTTCATGGGTATTGCATTGAATCTGTAGATCATTTTGGGAGGATGGCCACTTTGATGATATTTATTCTGCCTATCCAAGAGCATGGTAGATCCTTCCATCATCTAAGGTCTTCATCAATTTCTTTCTTCAACTTTTTGTAGTTTTCCTTTTACCTCCTTGGTTAGGTTTATCCCTAAGTATTTTATTTTTCGGGGTGCTATTGTGAGTGGAATTGTTTTCTGGATTTCTTTTTCAGTGGATTTATGGTTGGCATATAGGAAAGCTTCTGATTTTTTAAGATTGATTTTGTATCCAGACACTTTGCTGAATTTGTTGATCAGTTCTATGAGTTTTTTGGTTGAGTTTATTGGGTCTTCTACGTATAATATCATGTCGTCTGCAAAATGGGATAGTTTTAGTTTTCCTTTCCCTATCTTTACCCCTTTGATTTCCTTCTCTTGCCTTATTGCTCTGGCTAGAGTCTCAAGTACTATATTGAACAGAAGAGGTGATAATGGACATCCTTGTCTTGTTCCTGTTTTTAGTGGGAACTCTTGCAGTTTCTCTCCATTTAATATGATATTGGTCGTGGGCTTATTGTATATTGCCTTTATGATGTTGAGGTACGTTCCTTCTATTCCTATTCTCTGAAGTGCTTTTAGCATGAATGGATGTTGGATCTTATCAAATGCTTTTTCAGCATCAATTGAGATAATCATGAGATTTGTGTCTTTGATTTTGTTTATGTGGTGAATTACATGGATTGTTTTTCATATGTCGAACCAGCCTTGCACCCTGGGATGAACCCGACTTGGTCACGGTGTATAATTTTCTTGATGTGGTTTTGAATGCGCATTGCTAGTATCTTGTTTACCAGTTTTGCATCTAAATTCATCAATGATATAGGCCTATAGTTTTCTTTTCTTGAGCTGTCTTTATTTGGCTTTGGTATTAATGTGATGTTGGCTTCATAGAATGTGTTTGGAAGGGTCCCTTTCTTTCTATTTCACGGAATAACTTGAGGAGTATTGGGATTATCTCTTCTGTAAATGCTTTATAAAATTAACTTGGAAAACCATCTGGCCCTGGGCTTTTGTTTGATGGTAAATGCTTTATTGCTGTTTCTATCTCTTTGATTGTTATTGGATGATTTAAGTTATCAATATCATCTTGACTCAATTTAGGAAGGTTATATGTGTCTAGAAATTTGTCAATTTCTTCTAGATTTTCGATTTTGTTGGAGTATAGGTTTTCGAAATAGTTTCTGACTATCGTCTGTATTTCCATACTGTCAGTGGTAATATCACCCTTTTCATCTCTTATTTTGGTAATTTGGGTTGATTCTTTCTTTTGGTTAGGTTGGCCAATGGTTTATCTATCTTGTTTATTTTTTCAAGAAACCAGCTTTTGGTTTTATTGATCTTCTGTATTGTTTTTTTTATTCTCTATTTCATTCATTTCTGCTCTGATTTTATGATTTCCTGTCTTCTGCTGGATTTGGGGCTAGACTGTTCTTGTTTTTCCAGTGCTTTGACTTGTGTTATTATGTTATTTATTTGGTAATTTTCTGTTATTCTTATGTGGGCACTCATGCTATAAATTTTCCTCTCAGTACTGCCTTTAAGGTGTCCCAGACGTTTTGATATGTTGTATCTCTGTTTTCATTGGTTTCTAGGATTTTTTTAATTTCTCTCCTTACTTCTTCTATGACCCAGTCTTCATTCAACAATGTGGTGTTCAGTCTCCATATGTTTCCATGGTTACTTTGGGTCTTCTTAGAGTTTATTTCTAATTTCACTCTGTTGTGATCTGAGAAGATGCAGGGAATTATGTTGCATTTTTTGAATTTGCCAGTGCTTGCTTTGTGGCCCAGAGTGTGGTCTATTTTGGAGAAGGTTCCATGTGCAGCTGAGAAAAATGTGAATTCAGCTGTAGTTGGGTGAAAGAGTATATGTGTGTCTAATAGGTCCATTTGGTTTATGGTATTCTTTAGGTCTGAGGCATCTCTACTGACCTTTTGTTTAGAGGAACGGTCTAGAGATGTAAGAGGAGTATTAAAATCTCCTAGTATTAGTGTACTGGGGTCTATGTGTGTCTTTGTATCATACAGAGTTTGTTTTATGAAGGTAGCTGCACCTGCATTTGGGGCATAAATGTTGATAATTGTTATTTCCTCTTGCTGGATTGTTCCTTTTGCTAGTAAAAAATGACCAGCTTTGTCTCTTCTGATGAGCTTAGGCTTGAAGTCTAATTTATCTGATATCATGGTTGCTACTCCTGCTTGTCTTCGGGTACCATTGGCATGGATTACCTTACTCCAGCCCCTCACCTTTAGTTTGTGGGCATCTTTGCTTATTAGATATGTTTCTTGAAGGCAGCATATAGATGGATTCTGGGTTTTGATCCATTTGCCACCTTGTGCCTTTTTAAAAATATGGAACGCTTCACGAATTTGAGTGTCATCCTTGCGCAGAGGCCATGCTAATCTTCTCTGTATCGTTCCATTTTTAGTATGTGTGCTGCCGAAGCGAGCACAGATCTCTTCTTATAAATACAATAACACCCTGGCTGGCCTCGGTCAATCACATATCTTTGACTAGAATCTATAGATATTGAAGATGCCTAAATTTATATCATTTTCTGTGATCAGTCTTCAACCACCTCTTTCTCAAAGTGGCTCTTAGATCTGTCAAATGTACACAATATATCTTTTACACATGTATTCCCCAGAAAATAAATGGTTTTAATGCTTAGTATATTTTCCCACATTGTGCATATTCCTTTAATCTGGTTAAATATTTCTTGAAAATAATACCGTGTATTTCTTGGTACAGTCCACAAGAAGAATTAATTCTTCATTGGGTTTGAAAAATACATTCCCTGAGAATGACTTCATTTTACTTTTAGCATCTATTTGACCCCTACTATATTCTCAAACAATAGACTGGGAAATACAATACTCTACCTTTGCACTGAGGTGGCTCTGTCCAGGTCCCTTTTAGACACATGACTTCTACGTCCCCAAATATGTCAAAAGGTTTGTTACATTCATAACGTACTCTTTCACCAGAGGGATACCTGAACATGTGCTTTGAGATGATATTAGCGTTTTTCACTGTGGGTGGATTCACACATGAAGTATCTGAAGAAAGAAAGGATCTCTGCCTAGTGTTCATTTTCAGGAGACAGTAAATGAATATGATTTCAAATATATTTAAGGGAGGTTGAAAATCAATAGATAATCCCTCATAAAGAACTATGTTGATTTCAATAAATTACATATAGTCTGAGGAAAAGAACGTATCGCTATATTTTTGTAAGAGCTGAGCTCACAAAAGAAAAATTACAAATGACCAATAAATGTACTTTTTTCATCTTTGAAATAGGAAGTTGCTAAGTTGCTGAGGCTGGCCTTGAACCTTCCATGTTCCTGTCTCAGTCTCTCAGATCCTGGGACTGTAAGTGTGCATCAACCACCCAATTCTTGCTCTTTTAATTGGCATGTTTAGATGACTTGCATTTAAAATAATTGCTGAAATATTACTTTATTTTTTGTATTTGTTTTCTGTATTTCTCAGTCTTCTTTTCCTTTTTCTCTCATCCTTTTGGGAAATATTTTTAATGTGCTTTTGTTGGTGCATTATAGTCTCACATTATAATGTAAATCATGTTGACATTGACATACATGCACACAGCACTTGGTGTCCCCCCATCTCCCCTGTACCCATACAGAGTACTGAGATTAACTTTGGGATTTTCACATATGTACACACAGTTGAGGTTAGTATTTCCAATAATGAACCTCAGTCTCCCTCTCCCCTTCCTTTAGACCAGTTCCCTGACTCAACTGCAGTTTCTCCTCCACTCTCTGGACTCTTTGGGAAACATTTTTAAATTGAATTTAATTAATTTAATTTTGACTTATTTTCATTGCCTTAGAAGGCATCTCTCTGAGAACTTTCCCCCACCGCTATTTTTTAAAGTTGTTACTCTAGGTATTACAATAAGCATATATATGTAATTTATCCCTTCCCATTAATATTAGCACTTATGCACCAAATGAAATACAGAAACCATTTCTATTTAAATCCATTTACCGTTTCTTTTTTTTTTTTTGTTACTGGAGGCTGAACCCAGGGGCATTGTACCTCTGAGCTACACCCCAGCCCTATTTACTTTTGTATTTTGAAACAGGGTCTTGCCAAGTTTCCAAGGGTCTTGCTAAGTTCCTGAGGCTGGCCTAGATCCTTCCATCCTCCTGTCTCAGCCTCCCAACTACTGGGGTTACACGTGTGTGAAACCATGCCCAGCTCCCGTCTCTGCATTTTAAATAAAAATACCTTTAGTATTTACCATGAATACATTGGGCACCGTTATCAGATGATATAATTTTGCTTCAAACATAATGAATAATACTCATGAGGGCAAAGACATACTCTTCTATTCCCTTTTTAATCAGTGGCATTGTTCTTCTCTCCCTCATGAAGTCTCAGATCTCCTGTTAAATTTTCATTGCTTTTTGAATAATTTTAGTTATATTTTAAGGGTCATTCTCCAGGACACAAATTCTCTTGGTCTTCCTTTATCTGGGAATGTCTTTATTTTATGCCTTTACTCTAGGATATTGTTGCCAGATAAAGAATTTGAAATAAAAAATTCTTTTCTTTCATTTCCTGTGTAACAGAGGCAAAACCCACTGTCATTTGAATCTTGGTCTTATATAAGTAGTGCATACTTTCTACCTAGCTGTGTTCCAGATTTTTTCCCTTAGCTTTAAACATGAATCATGTAAGCAAGAAAATTCTTTTGTTGTGTTTTCTGTTTGGAAATATTTCTGATCTTAACTGGGTGTGGTGGTACACTTTTGTAATCACAGTACTTGGGAGGCTGAAAATAATTTTGAGGCCAGCCTCAGCAATGTAGACAGACTCTTAGCAACCTAGTGAGACCCTGTTTCAAAATAAATAAAATAAAAAGAGACAGGAGTACAGCTTAGAGGAAGAATGCTCTTGGGTTCAATCCTCTGAGAGAGAGA